>SJYV01033383.1:0-28985 GCA_006410875.1 Neotragus pygmaeus
GATGGTGATGAACAGGGAGGCCTGGCATGCTGCAATTCATGGGGTCACAAAGAGTCGGACACGACTGAGGGACTGAACTGAACTGAACTGAACTGAATAATCCAGTTTGAGAGAAATCTGTTGTTACAATTGGGCAACAGCTTATATAAAGTACTTACTACAGTGTCAGGCACAGAAGGCATGCCTAATAAATGAAAATGATCTATTAAGAACCAGTAAGCATTACATTTTGTCTACAATATTGTAAACAACTGTGTTGAGTACTTTGCTTATAACATGTCATACTTGCTTTGTCTATCCTTCAAAAGATTTTTATGAAGATTAAGTAAACTAATATATATTTTATATGTCAATACGAACATAGAAAAAGTCCTGATATACACCAAAATGTAACACATGTTTTGGTTTTGTCTTCTTTTTTATGCCAAAACACTTTTAAAAATTATATTCATATGTAATAGCCTCCTACATGAGCCATTTCTTTTGGAGGTAAGAGGTAACAAAAGTTTTGCTTTCTCTAAGGAGTTGGTATGTGTGTTTTTCTTTTTAGTAATAATATTAGCTTATCCCCCTCCTCACTTTGCTGAGGATGTTTGGTTAAGCAGATTTGCTAAGTGTCTTCCATCGTGTCCAGCACTTTGCAACTGTAGCCCACCAGGCTCCTCTGTCCATGGGATTTTCCCAGCAAGAATACTGGAGTATCAGAAAAGATCCTGATGCTGGGAAAGAGTGAAGGTAAGGAGGAGAAGGGGACGACAGAGGATGAGATGGTTGGATGGCATCACCAACTCAATGCACATAAGTTTGAGCAGGCTCCAGGAGATGGGACAGGGAAGCCTAGCGTGCTGCAGTCCATCAGGTAGTAAAGAGTGGGACAGGACTAAGCTAATGAACAACAACAATAATGCTGGAGTGGGCTGTCATGCCCTCCTCCAGGGGATCTTCCCAACTCACGGACGAGGCCAGTGTCTCCTACATTGCAGGTAGATTCTTTACCACCGTGCCACCTGCGAAGCCCTTACTCTTTGCATATTTCTCTTCAATTTCTCTGCTTGTCCCAATTTTGACTTTCTATTCTAATTCATGTTTGTCTTTTCCTAATACTGTATTTCCTATTTATATTTTACTACTTTTCTCAATGTTTGTCATAAGCCATTGTTTGTCAAATCCTTTATAGAATGAGGCCAGGTATACATACAAATACTAATAACTGTACAATAATATACAAATGCTAATACTACATATACAAACACTAATAATATACATACATAGAAATACTAGTAACATACAAACAACTAATGACTTTTCAGGCTTGCTGTAGCCCAGACACTGCACTGTTGTTGTGCAGTTGCTAAGTCACATCTGACTCTTTGTGACCCCATGGACTGGAACACATCAGGCTTCCCTGTTCTTCACTATCTCCCAGAGTTTGCTCAAACTCATGTCCATTGAGTCAGTGATGCCTTCCAGCCATCTGTCATCCCCTCCTCCTCCTGCCCTCAACCTTTCCCAGCATCAGGGACTTTGCCAGTGAGTTGGCTCTTCGCATCAGGTGGCCAAAGTATTGGAGCTTCAGCATCAGTCCTTACAATGAATATTTAGGGTTGACTTCCTTTAGGATTAACTGGTTTGATCTCCTTGCTGTCAAAGGGACTCTCAAGTCTTCTCCTGTACCACAGTTTGAAAGCATCAGTTCTTCAGCACCCAGCCTTCTTTAGGGTCCAACTCTCACATTCTTAAGTGACTAATAGAAAAACCATAGCTTTGACCAAAGGTACCTTTGTCGTGAAAGTGACATCTCTGCTTTATAGCATGTTGTCTAGGTTTATTGGAGAAGGCAATGGCACCCCACTCCAGTACTCTTGCCTGGAAAATCCCATGGATGGAGGAGCCTGGTAGGCTGCAATCCATGGGCTCGCTAAGGGTCGGCACGACTGAGCGACTTCACTTTCACTTTTCACTTTCATGCATTGGAGAAGGAAATGGCAACCCACTCCAGTGTTCTTGCCTGGAGAATCCCAGGGACAGGGGAGCCTGGTGGGCTGCCGTCTCTGGGGTCACACAGAGTCAGACACGACTGAAGTGACTTAGCAGCAGCAGCAGCAGTCTAGTTTTATCATAGTTTTGTTGCAGAAAGGCAAAAACTGGGCCCAAAACTGGCCTCCTGTCTGACACTAGGAAATGAATTGTCCGAGAAGACACATGTGCTGACAAAGCAAGAGATTTTATTGGGAAAGGGCACCCGGGTGGGGAGCAGTAGGGTAAGGGAACCCAGGAGAACTGCTTCGCCTGGCTCGAAGTCTCGGGTTTTATTGTGATGGGATTAGTTTCCGGGTGGTCTTTAGCCAATCATTCTAATTCAGAGTCTTTTCTGGTGGCACACGCATCGCTCAGCCAAGATGGATGCTAGTGAGAGGGATTCTGGGAAGTGGGCGGACAGACAGTGTCTCCTTTAGACCTTTCCCGAACTCTTCCGGTTAGTGGTGGCTTATTAGTTCCGTATTCCGTATCAGGATCTCCTGTCATAAAACAACTCATGCAAATGGTTACCATGGTGCCTGGCCAGGGTGGGCAGTTTCAGTCAGTGTGCTTCCCCTCACAGTTTTCCTTCCATGGAGTAAGCGTCTTAATATTGAGGCTGCAGTCACCGTCTGCAGTGATTTTGGAACCCAAGAAAATAAAATTTGTCACTGTTTTCACTTTTTCCCCATCTGTTTGCCATGAAGTGATGGGGCCAGATGCCATGATCTTCTTTTTTTGAATGTTGAGCTTTAAACCAGCTTTTTCACTCTTCTCTTTCACCCTCACATTTCTTATATCTCACAGAGATCTTGGTTACAACATGAAAGACAAAATTATATACTTTTTAAACTTTATTTCTGAGAGTTTTTTTTTTAATGCAAAACCACAAAATCTCCCTGAAAAACATAATTTTCAAACTCCTAGAATTCAGTCACTTTTATTAAATGCTCTATTCACAAAATGTATATAACATATAAATCTTTGTTAATTTTAAAGTTAAAATTCAATTTTAAGAACTCCACTTTCATCCCTACCCTTCCCTACCCACACCACTTAATTCTGATATATTCAAACAGTAGCAAACCCAACAAAGTTGCTCCTAAGGAAAGGCTGCTGCTAAGTTGCTTCAGTCATGTCCGACTCTGTGTGACCCCATAGACAGCAGCCCACCAGGCTCCGCCATCCCTGAGATTCTCCAGGCAAGAACACTGGAGTAGGTTGCCATTTTCTTCTTCAATGCGTGAAAGTGAAAGTGAAGTCGCTCAGTCATGTCTGACTCTTAGTGACCCCATGGACTGCAGCCTACCAGGCTCCTCCGTCCATGGGATTTCCCAGGCAAGAGTACTGGAGAGGGGTGCCATTGCCTTCTCCAAGGGAAAGGCTAGAGGCACTAATTAAACCATTCTCTCAAAGACCTGGGACAGAATTTCAAAGAGGTCCTCATGGGCTAATGTTGCAGCCAGCCAATCAGCTCCCAGTAACTCTGCACCACCATTCTCCAAAGAGAGGCCTCTCTCAGGCTGGGGAAGCAGGAAGTCCTTAATTTTCTGCTGCTGAAAAAGATGCTCAGAAAGTTCAAACACTTAAGATGCCTAGCAGATTCAAGAGAACAGAACAAGCTAAGTATACGAAGTGTTCAGTTCAATTCAGTCGCTTAGTCGTGTCCGACTCTTTGCGACCCCATGAATCGCAGCACGCCAGGTGTCCCTGTCCATCACCAACTCCTGTAGTTCACTCAAACTCACATCCATCGAGTCGGTGATGCCATCCAGTCATCTCATTCTCTGTCGTCCCCTCCTCCTCCTGCTCCCAATCCCTCCCAGCATCAGAGTCTTTTCCAATGAGTCAACTCTTCATGTGAGGTGGCCAAAGTACTGGAGTTTCAGCTTTAGCATCATTCCTTCCAAAGAAATCCCAGGACTGATCTCCTTCAGAATGGACTGGTTGGATCTCCTTGCAGTCCAAGGGACTCTCAAGAGTCTTCTCCAACNTGGAGAAAATAGTTTAATTCTGATGAAGTAGAATGTTTAATTTTTTCCCCAGGCATTGTTGTTGATCTCAAAAACCATATACAATGGATGTAAAAATCATACAGTCATGCATATCAAATGATTATTCTTTGTACTTCTTAAGCATTCTTGTCTTGTAATCTCTTTCCTGTTGAAAACTTTTCTATCTAGTCACTCATTATCATATTTGTGCAATTATATCACAACCCAATACATCTTCTGGGGATTTTTAATACTACCCTGATTTTTAAAAATTTCATGACTTGTTTTGATAAGACTTACAACACAATTATATTATCTTTGAGGTCTGTAAATGCTATCTCAAACCCCCAAATACAGAGTCCTAATTGCACCGTGGTTACTTTCAACCATCAACAAGTCCTTTCAGATTGGTCTCATTTCCTGAGCTCCTATCATGGCTCAGTCACTGTGATAAATAGCCCTCACACAGGTTCTGTGTTGTCACCTCATTTTGATGGTAATATTACTCCTTTTGATGGGTGGAGAAACAAAGGTACAAGGAATTTCTGTGTTTTCCATTATTAGATGCAAGTGTGTTGGTCACTCAGTCATGTCTGACTCTGCGACCCCATGGACTGTAGCCCACCAGGCTCCTCTGTCCATGGGATTCTCCAGGCAAGGATACTGGAGTGGGTTGCCATTCCCTTCTCCTAGGGGTCTTCCCAGCCCAGGGATTGAACTCAGGTCTCTTGCAGTGCAGGCAGATTCTTTACTATCTGAGCCACAATGTAAGCAAGTATGATTTAGACAAATTAAAGTGGACTTACATAACTAGAATTTAAAAAAATGTTTACCAACAAAAAAATCAAACAAATGAGCTAAAAAATGGGGGAAAATATGAATACTTTTCCAAAGAAGACATACAAATTGCCAATTAGCACATAAAGAGATTTTCAGTCTCATTAGTTACTAGGGGAATAAGACTTAAAACCACAAGGTATTATTTCACACTCACTTTGATGGTTGGAATCAGCCACTAAGATGATTAGAATGAAAACATGTTGGTGAAGATGTAGAAAAATTGAAATTCTTGCATATTGTTGGTGGGAGTATAAAAAGGTACAGCTATTGTGGAAAAGAGCTTGATAATTCCTCAAAAGTTAAATATAGAATTACCATACAACACATAACCTCCACTTCTAGGTATATACCCAAGAGAATCGAAAACATATGTCCACACTGAAACTTTGTACATGAATGCTGATAGCAGCATTATTCATAATAGCCAAAATGTGGAAACAGTTCAAACCCAACTGATAAATGGACAAGCAAAGTGTGTATGTACAAGCAATGGAATATTGCTCTTATTATTACAGTGAATAACATTATTCCACAATAAAAAGAAATAAAGTACTAATGCATCCTACAATATGGATAGACTTTGATAACTAAGTGAAAGAAGTTAGTCACTAAAGACGACACATTTCAGTTCTAATGAGGTGGATGCCTGTAAGCCAGAAAGAAAAATACCAATACAGTATACTAACGCATATATATGGAGTTTAGAAAGATGGTAATGATAACCCTGTATACGAGACAGCAAAAGAGACACAGGTGTATAGAACAGTATTTTGGACTCTGTGGGAGAGGGAGAGGGTGGAATGATCTGGGAGAAAGGCATTGAAACATGTATAATATCATATATGAAATGAATCACCAGTCCAGGTTCGATGCTTGATACTGGATGCTTGGGGCTGGTGCACTGGGATGACCCAGAGGGATGGTACGGGGAAGGAAGAGGGAGGGGGGATTCAGGATGGGGAATACCTGTGGCGGATTCATGTTGATGTATGGCAAAACCAATACAATATTGTAAAGTAATTAATCTCCAATTAAAATAAATAAATTTATATTTTAAAAAAAAGACCACACATTGTATAATTTCACTTACATGAAATCTCCAGGGAAACATTCACAGAAATAGGAGGTTAGTGGTTACAGGGGATGGAGGTGTTAGAGAGGAAATAAGGAAAGACTTTTGAGGGTGATAAAAATGTTCTAAAATTGATTGTGGTGATGGCTGTGCAATTCTGTGAATAAACTAAAAGGCACTGAATTCTACACTTTAAAAGGATGAGTTAGCTGGTATGTGAATCATATCTTAATGGAAACATTTAAAGATGATTAAGAGTGCTTAAACCATGTCGTTTGAAAAACAATTGAAGCATTTGGAGCACATTTAGTTTAGGATTGTTGTTGTTTATATTGAAATGGAAAAGTTAAAATTTTACATAACCTGCTCCTTCTGCCTCTGTAACTCAGCTTGCTCCTTGCAAAGTCTGGATCATGTAGGTCATATAGTCTCAAAAAGTGGGGGCTCACAGTACTAGGAACTGAAACTTATCTCACTTACCCTTGTCCTGCTTNACAGATTTCTCAAGAGGCAGGTTAGGTGGTCTGGTATTCCCATCTCTTTCAGAATTTTCCACAGTTTGTAGAATAGGAAAAAGGAGTCCAGAATGGTGGTGGCTAAAAGACAAGGAAAGGAAAAGCCCGGGGAAATAGAACAAAGGAGGGTCCGAGGACCAGAGTGAGGACCTCAGGTAGAACGAACGTCACTCCTGGCTAGCCCAGTTTACATATGGCAGGCCCAGGGCAGGAAAAACAAATAAAAAGAGGAGCCAGAAGGTCTGGGGTCTCTCTCCCGTGCGCTCTCTCTCTCTCCCATGTGCTCTCTCTCTTTCTCTCTCTCTCTTCTGCTTGGTCTTTTGGGTGACATGCCCTCATGCCTCAAGGATGTATTTTCCTTTATTTTCTAAATAAAACTGAGCTGTAACACTGTCTGAGAGCTGTGACCTGCCGAAGGCTTTAATGTCTGTCAAATTTTTGTTGTGACGAGACAGAACACTCCCCTGACAAAAGGAAGGTGACTCTCTGCCAGGGCCTTTTCCCTACGCCAGGTGCTCCCACCAGGAATCATCAGGATACCCAAAGGGTTTCACAGTTCCTGCTTTCTGACTGCAGTCATATTTTCTATCTTTACCAGCAAAGGGAAATGACATCAGAAGACTGTGGAGTGCCAACCCACAAGAAGTTCAACGGGTCCCACTATACTTCCCCAGCTTATCTCCTTTAGAAATCAGTAGACAGAAACCAATAATTCATTAAGTATTTGTCTATATTAACTTATTTTCTGCTTAACAACCCTTTCTGCTAAGTCGCTTCAGTCGTGTCCAACTCTGGGCGACCCCAGAGACCGCAGTCCACCAGGCTCCCTCGTCCCTGGGATTCTCCAGGCAAGAACACTGGAGGGGGTTGCCATTTCCTTCTCCAATGCATGAAAGTGAAAAGTGAAAGTGAAGTCGCTCAGTCGTGCCCCACTCTTAGCGACTCCATGGACTGCAGCCTACCAGGCTCCTCCGTCCATGAGATTTTCCAGGCAAGAGTGCTGGAGTGGGGTTCCATTGCCTTCTCCATTAACAGCCCTTTGCTGCTGCTGCTGCTAAGTCACTTCAGTCGTGTCTGACTCTGTGCGACCCCATGGACTGCAGCCTACCAGGCTCCTCTGTCCATGAGATTTTCCAGGCAAGAGTATTGGAGTGGGGTGCCATTGCCTTCTCCATTAACAACCATTTAGATAGGTATTAATACAATCACAACCCCATTTTACAGAGGACACTGAGGTGCAGTGAGGTCACCGGCCAGTAGGTGGCAGAGCAGGATCTCAACACAGGCCAGGTAACTTACAAGCCTATACTGACTCTCCTGGCAAAACAGTAATAGCTGTTACTATTTGATGAGAATCCTTTATGAATCAGATGGATTATACTTTATTGAATGCCAATGACAACCTGGCAAGGCACGGGTGTTGGTTTTTTTTTTTTAATCACCAAAAAGTATAATTTGTTTTTTTTCCCATGTCCTGTTCTATGAGATTTTAAACATGCGTGCAATATTGTAACCACTAACAGACAGGACATAAAATAATTCCAACTTGAAAAAGAATTCCCTTTGCCCTTTGTGTTCAAATTCCCAACCCTAACTCCTGGCAGTCACTGCCCTGGTCTCCGTTTCTACGTTTTTTTTCCAGACTGTCATATAAATGGAATATTCTGTAACCTTTTGAGACAGGATTCTTTCACTTACAATAACAAGTCTGAACTGCATTTCTGATGTTGCATGCATTAATAGTTCATTCCTCAGTTGCTCAGTAGCACTCCACAATTTGTTTATCCGTTCACCTACAGACCGACATTTGAGTGGTTTCCTTTCTTTTCTGAGTCAAACTGCTATAAACACATAGCATATGAATACAAATCTTTGTATAAACCTAAATTTTTACTTCTCTGGGATAAAGCCTTAGAAATGGAATTGGTAAGTCCTATAGTCAATATATGTTTACTTTGTTTAAGAAACTACCAAGCTGTTTACCAAAGTGGCAATACCATTTTGCAGCCCCACCAGGACTGTGGTTACTCTGCATGCTCATCAGCACTCAGTATTGTGTTTTGTTAATTTAGTCATTCTAATGGGTATGCAATAATATTTCATTACGGTTTCAATTATTACTGAGGATGTCTTCAGTTGCTTGTTTGCCATCCTTAGATCCAACCATATTCCTTATGGTAAAGTCTGTTCAAATTTTTGTCCATTCTTTTTAAATGTTTGGGTAAATGTTGCTAAGTTTTAAGAGTTTCTCATATATCTTAAATACAAGTGCTTTTTTCTTGTAATGTGCTCCAATATGGAGCTGGCTTTCTACTCTCTTAACAGAGTCCTTCATAAAGCAAAAGTTTTTACTTTTGACTAGATTCAACAAGCCAACTTTTTCTTTTTGCATCATGCTTGTGGTGTCAGATCTAAGAAGTACTTGCCTAAAGCCAGTAGGAAAATTTTTTCTCTTATGTTGTTTTCTAAAAGCTTTATAATGTTATGTTTTATACTTAGGTCTACCAACCAATTGGAGTTTTGGCTGGGGCTGGAGGTGGGGGGAGGGGTGTGTATGCAACATGAAGTATAGATAAACATTTACTTTTTTGCATTTGGGTGTTCCAGCACTATTTGTTAAAAATTGCCATTTCACGTTTGCCAAAAATCAGTTGACACTATTTATGACAGTATATTTTCTATATTTTCTATTGTGTATATATTTCATTTGTCTATATGTATATCCTTTCACTGATCTTATGCTGTCTTACTCACTACAGCTTTACTTTAAAATCAGTTAGTAAAAGTCCTTCAATTCTGTTCTTTCTCAAAATTGTTTTGGCTTACGAGTTCCTTTCCATACAACATCAGAATACGCTGTATATGAAGACTCTGTATTAGTCTGTTCAGGCTGCTGTAACAGAGTAACACAGACTGGTTGGTTTATAAATAAGAGAAATTCATTTCCTACAGTGGTGGAGGCAGGAAGTTCAAAATCAAGGTACCAGCAGATGTGATGTCTGATAAGGGTCTGCTTCCTGGTTGATAGACAAGCTGTCTTCTTGCTGAGTCTTCATACGGTATATAGGGCAAGGTTTTTCTCCAGAGTCTTTTATAGGAACAGTAATCCCATTCATGACAGCCCTGCCTCATGACCCAATCACCTAACAAAGGCTCCATCTCCAAATACCATCACTTTAGGCATCAGGTTTCAGCTTAGGAATCTGGGGGGGAGGGGAGGGCAGGGGAGCAAAAACACTCAGTCTATCACAGAAGCCTTTTGGGATTTGGATGGGAATTGCATTAAATCTCTAATAAGTCAATTTAGGGAGAATTAGCAATATTGAGTCTTCCGATCCATGAATACAGTATGTCTCTACATTTATTTAGTTCTTCTTCAATCTCTTCAATTCGTGCCTTGATAAGGCATAAATTTTAATGTCACTACATAAATAGGTTGGTTACTTAACTAAGGTCACACCTTGTAGTAGAGTTAGCATTCTGAACAAAGTTCTATTTGCCTCCAGAGCAATGATTCTTTCCACTAAACCATACAGTCTCACAAACAGACATTTTTTTTAACCAAAATTGTACTTCTTTGGCTCATTTTTAAAATATACAATTTTCCCCTGAGATAACATTTCTTTAGCTTTTGATTTTCAATATTTTGACCATGATTAAGATTAAAGTAGGAAAATATTAGTAGTATGCTACTGCTACTGCTAAGTCGCTTCAGTCGTGCCCAACTCTGTGCAACCCCAGAAATGGCAGCCCGCCAGGCTCCCCCGTCCCTGGGATTCTCCACCAAGAACACTGGAGTGGGTTGCCATTTCCTTCTCTAATGCATGAACGTGAAAAGTGAAAGTGAAGTCGCTCAGTCGTGTCCAACTCTTAGCAACTCCATGGACTGCAGCCCACCAGGCTCCTCCATCCATGGGATTTTCCAGGCAAGAGGACTGGAGTGGGGTGCCTTTGCCTTCTCCAACTAATAGTATGCTGTTAAGTAAAATAAATAAATAAATAAAAATTATATCTACTATATGATAAAATACATATGTAGAAAGACTATATCAAAACATATTAGAATGTTTAATGATTCTGACTTTTTATGGACCTATAGTTTATTACTAATCTTCTCTTTATATCTATCAGGCTTCCCTCATAGCTCAGTTGGTAAAGAATCTGCCTGCAATGCAGGAGACCCTGGGTCAGGAAGATCTGCTAGAGAAGGGATAGGCTACCCATTTCAGTATTCTTGGGCTTCTCTTGTGGCTCAGCTGGTAGAGAATCCACCTGCAATACGGGAGACCCTGGGTTGGGAAGATGCTCTGGAGAAGGGAAGGGCTACCCACTCCAGTATTCTGGCCTGGAGAATTCCATGGACTGTATAGTCCATGGGGTCACAAAGAGTTGGACAGGACTGAGTGACTTTCACTTCACTTTTCTATCTATCAACATATCGAAATATTCTACAAAGAGCAAATATTACTTCTGTTACCTAAAGTAACACATGAAGACCTGCTTACGCATAAAATTCACACGAGAGTAAGATATTTATACTTACCTTTCATCCNAGTGACTTTCACTTCACTTTTCTATCTATCAACATATCGAAATATTCTACAAAGAGCAAATATTACTTCTGTTACCTAAAGTAACACATGAAGACCTGCTTACGCATAAAATTCACACGAGAGTAAGATATTTATACTTACCTTTCATCCTCCATTCTACTTCATTTTCCTAATGTATTTTTTGATGTATATTCTTCAAGAACTTTTCCTATATACTTAGTTTCAGTATTGTTTGGTCTACATTAGAACACATCGTATACACTGATTTGCTATTTGCTCTTCTCCTTTAGCTGTATGTTTTGCAGACCTTGCACTTCAATACATATAATTCTTCCTCATTCTTTTGGTGTCCTCACAGGATGTACTATAACTTATTTACCTATTACTATTCTAATGAGAACTTAGACTATCTCATATTTATGCTAGTCATCAAGGTTGAAATTGATATTCATTTATTCTACTTCTATGAGAATTTTATTTTTGTCTCTTAACCTAGGGAAAAAATCATATACAAAATGGTATTATGCTGAACTATTTAGAAAAAGTAATGCATCCATGTTTGATATATTCCTGAAGGGTTGTATGTAAATTAAATTACATTTTACATGTAGTAGGTGAAGTAGATAATTAAAAGAAACTTGCACAAATATGGCATGGTTTGGTGCTAAAAGCATACATTGAAATAAACTTTCTACAAGGTGGTTTGTGTAAAGTGAAAGTGTCAGTTGCTCAGCCGTGTCTGACTCTTTGGTCCTCTACTAAGTGGGGCTTCCCTGGTGGCTCAGAGGTTAAAGCATCTGCCTGGAATGCGGGAGACCTGGGTTCATTCCCTGGGTTGGGAAGATCTCCTGGAGAAGCAAATGGCAACACACTCCAGTACTCTTGCCTGGAGAATCCCATGGAGGGAGGAGCCTGGTAGGCTACAGTCCATGGGGTCACAAAGAGTCGGACACGACTGAGAGACTTCACACACACATCACACACACACTACAAAGTTGTGACTACCTCTCAATCTAGGAGGTTCAATGATTTATCCAAAGGATGATAACATAATGAAAAAAAACTTCATAAAGGATAATCATCACTGTGCTCTTTATTGTATGAAGGAGGAACAGGTAACAGAGCAGCAGGAACGCATCCTTGTGTCACATGAACAAGGGTTATATAATGAATCTAGATGGCTGGACAGTACTCACCACAATGGTACTCTTAACAGTAGCTAACATTTACCTTTGTATTTTTTTTTTTTTGAGATGAAATTCATGTATCA
Source organism: Neotragus pygmaeus (assembly GCA_006410875.1). Classification (NCBI taxonomy): domain Eukaryota; kingdom Metazoa; phylum Chordata; class Mammalia; order Artiodactyla; family Bovidae; genus Neotragus; species Neotragus pygmaeus. The sequence continues at coordinate 12,264 of SJYV01033383.1, forward strand.
TAAATTTGAAATATTTTTTTCTGTGTTCTTTCTTTTTCAATATTGTTTTGGCTATAATGGATTCCTTGCATTTCCATATAAATTTTAAAATCCACTTGTCAATTGTTGCCCCCCAAAAAAGAGAGAGAGAGGTAGTTAGGATTCTGATAGGGATTGCATTGAATCTATATAGATCAATTTGAAGAGCACTGCCATCTTAAAAATATGAAGTCTTACCAATCTATGGATATAAGATGTCTTTCCTTTTATTTGGTATGTTAATTTCTTTTAAAAATGTTTTGTAGTTTCCAGTGTACAACAAGTCTTACACTTCTTTTATTTTTTTTATTTTATTTATTCCCAAGTATTTTATTATTTTTGATGCTACTGGTAAATAGAATCATTTTCATTTTTGGATTGTTCATTGCTTGCATATAGAAATAGAACTGATTTTGATATCTTAGTATCCTGCAACCTTTGCTGAATTACTTGATGCCTTTTTTTTTTTTTTTTTTTAGGATTTCCTGTATAAAAGATTGTATCATCTGCAAGTGGTGCTAGTGGTAAAGACCTCTCTTGTCAGTGCAGCAGTGTTAAGAAATGTGGGTTTGATCCCTGGGTGGAGAAGATCCCCTGGAGGAGAGCATGGCAACCCACTCCAATATTCTTGCCTAGAGAAACCATGGAAAATGAAGCCTGGTTGACTTCATCCATAGGGTCACAAAGAGTTGGAAGCAACTTAGCACACATGCACACAAATAATTTTATTTTTTCCTTTCCAATCTGGATTTTTTTTTTTAACTATATTCTTGCCTTATTGCTCTGGCTAAAATTTCCAGTGCAGTGTTGAATAGAACAAACATTCTTATTCTGTTCCTGATCTTAAAAGAAAAACTCTCCATCTTTCACCATACAGTGTGATATTATTTATGGGTTAGGAAAATTACCTTCTATTCCTAGTTGATTGTCTTTATCTTAAAAGGGTATTGAATTTTATCAAAAGCTTTAACTAAAGGTATTGATATAATCATGTGGATTTTTTTCCCTTATTCTATTACTATGTATTAATACACATTGATTGATTTTCGTATGTGGAGCAAACCTTGATTCCTCAGGTAAATCCTATTTAGTCATGGTGTACAATCTTTCTACATGCTACTGTATTTAGTTTGCTAGTATTTTGCTGAGGATTTTTGTATCTAGAGTCATAACAGATATCGGTCTATAGTTTTCTTGTGCCATTTGTCTCTGATTTTGGCAACAGGGTAATATTGGCCTCTTGGAAAGAGCTGGGAGATATCCCTCTGTTTCCATTTTTTGGAGTAATTTATGAAGAATTGATTTTAACTCTTCTTCAAATGTTTGGTAGAAATCACTAGTGAAGCTATATGGTCCTAGGCATCTCTTTGTGAAAAGGTTTTGATCACTAATTCAATATCTTTTGTTGTCACAGATCTATTCAGGTTTTTTGTTTCTTCAAGTCAATTTTGGTAATTTGTATATTTCTAGGAATTTGTCCATTTTATCTACATAATCTAACTTTTTGGCATATAGTTGTTCATAGCATTCCCTTATAATTCTATTCATTTATACTGTTGGTGTTAATGTCCCTCCTCTTATTCCTGATTTTAATAACTTGAATCTTCCCTGTTTTACATTTGGTCAGTCTAGCTAATAGTTAGCCAATTTTGTTGAAAACTTTTGGGGTTCCTTGATTTACTCTATTGTTTTTCTACTATTTCATTTACTTCTACTCTGCTCGTTAATATTTCCTTCCTTCCATTTGCTTTGGGTTTAGTTTACTCTTATTCCAGTTATTTAAAATAGATTAAATTATTAATTTGAGTTATTTCTTCTTTTCAACATAAAAACCCACAGCCATGAGTTCATCTCTAAACAATAGGTTGTATGTATGTGTGTGCCCGGCTGTGTCTGACTCTTTGCAACCCTATGGGAATTTTTTAGGCAAGAATACTGGAGTGGGTTGTCATTTCGTACACTAGAGGATCTTCCTGACTCAGGGATCAAACCCACATCTCTTGCATCTCTTGCACTGCAGGCAGATTCTTTACCACTGTGCCACCTGGGAAGTAGAAAAATAGGTTAGCTGTATCTCAGTAGTAGTTCATTCTAAATAGGAGAATGTCAACTTTTTTACCTTCTCTTATTCTTTTGCATAATTTGAAATTGTTTAAGGGTATGATATTTCCAGAAACAATAGAATCCCATTTAAAAATAAGTCTGAGGGAATTTCTGTTGTAATATGAATACTCTTCTCCATTTTTCCATTTTCAAGTTCTGCTTTGTTTTTTGGGAGAGAGTTATTAAAAGTAAAGCATAATTATTTTGGTAATTCGTGACAAATATATTTAAGCGCGTTGGCGCTCAGATGGTTCAAAATCTGCCTGCAACACGGGAGAGCCAGGTTTGATCCCTGGGTTGGGAAGATCCCCTGGAGAATGGAGTGGCTACCCACTCCAGTATTCTTGCCTGGAGAATTTCATGGACAGAGAAGCCATGGGTCTGCAAAGAGTTGGACATGACTAAGTGACTAACACATTTTATTTTAAAAAAAAGAAAGAAATGCACATTACTACAGCTAGTCTCTAGGTAATGACACCAAAGGTTACTCTTCTTTCTTTCACCTAATTTCTGTATTTAAAATTTTTGTTTATAATGAAAAAACTGGGGAACTTCCCTGGCAGTCCAGTGGCTAAGACTCCACATCTGCAATGCAGGGGTGCCAGGTTTGGTCCCTGGTCAGGGAACTAGATTCCAGACTCCACAACTAAGAGTTTGTATGCCACAACTAAAGGTCCCACATGGGAATGTACATTGATACAGCCACTATGGAAGACAGTATGGAGAGTCCTTAACAAACTAGGAATAAAACCACCACATGACCCAGCAATACCACTTCTGGACCTATACCCTGAAGAAACCAAAACTGAAAAACACATGTACCCCAGTGTTCACTGCAGCACTGTTTACAACAGCTAGGACATAGAAGCAACCTAGGTGTCCACTGACAGATGAATGGATAAAGAAGTCGCAGCATACATATATAATGGAATACTACTCAGCTATAAAAAGGAGCACATCTGAGTCAGTTCTAATGAGGTGGATGAACCTAGAGCCTGTTATACAGAGTGAAGTAAGTCAGAAAGAGAAAAACAAATATTGTTTTAATACATATATATGGAATCTACAAGGATGGTACTGACAAATCTGTTTGCAGAGCAGCATTGGAGACACAGACNAGTTCTAATGAGGTGGATGAACCTAGAGCCTGTTATACAGAGTGAAGTAAGTCAGAAAGAGAAAAACAAATATTGTTTTAATACATATATATGGAATCTACAAGGATGGTACTGACAAATCTGTTTGCAGAGCAGCATTGGAGACACAGACATAGAGAAGAGACTTACAGACAAGGGTGGGGGAGAAGAGGGAGAGGATGTAATAAATGGAGAAAGTAGCATGGATGTATATACACTAACATATTTAAATACATAGCCAATGGGAATTTCCTGTGTGACTCGGGGGACTCAAACTGGGCTCTCTAATAACTTAGAGGGGTAGGAATGGGCAGGAGGTGGGAGGGAGATCAAGAAGGAGGGGATATATGTATATCTATGGTTCATTCATGTCCATGTATGACAGAAGTCAAACCAATATTGTAAAGCAATCATCAATCAACTAAAATTAAATATTAAAAAAAATAAAGATCCCACATGCCACAATAAAGCAAAAAAAAAAAAAATTCCCACATGTCACAAAAAGATTAAAGATGCTATGTACTGCAACTAAGACCCAGTGCAAAAAATAAGTAGTTTTTATGGAAAAATTTTAATTTACTAAAATGTAAAATATTTTTACAAAGAATTTTCCTTGTGACTTGCCACTTTCCTTTCAAACCTTTTTCTCCCTTGTTACCTGGCAGTGATTGTCATGACATAAACAAACTTGTCTTAAGGGGGTAAATTCATTTATGCTAATACTGGTGAAGTAGCGATGTGCAGAGATTAAAAACATGATATTCAAGAAGTTCTGATGGCTGAAGATGAGAGATATGATTCTCAGTATGGAAGTGGGTACCTGTCTCCAGTTATGCAGTGTCAATAAAATGATCCTCTAATATTGAAGCTGCTGCTGCTACTGCTAAGTCTCTTCAGTCGTGTCTGACTCTGTGTGATCCCGTAGACGGCAGCCCACCAGGCTCCCCCATCCCTGGGATTCTCCAGGCAAGAACACTGCAGTGGGTTGCCATTTCCTTCTCCAATGCAGGAAAGTGAAAAGTGAAAGTGAAGTTGCTCAGTCGTGTCCGACTCAGCGACCCCATGGACTGCAGCCCACCAGGCTCCTCGATCCATGGGATTTTCCAGGCAAGAGTGNGACTGAACTGAGCTGAATCTAATAAGAATATATTTGCAAATTCTCCCTCCAATCTTTTTGCTATATTGTCATATATTTTATCTGTAAAAGTATGATATATTGCTACTCTTTTTTGGCATTCAGTTACATCTTAGATTAATCCAAAATAAGAAAGATCCTTTTATATGAATCTTTTAACTATTTTGAGTAATATTTTTGTGTGTACCACCAAGATTCTCTTTGGTATCATACTCCTTCTGCCTAAAGAACTTCCTTTGATGTTTTCTTTTCCTCTAGGACTTCACATAATGATTTTTTTTTCAGTTTTTGTCAGAAAAGTTTTTATTTTATATTCTTTTTTTTTTTTATTGTGTCGCAGGTTTCTTTGTTTAAGAACAAAGTAATGATTGGCATGGGGTTTTAAATCAAGAGTGTCAATGAATTTTACCCTCCTGCCAGCCATTTTCCTCAAAACTCTCTGCTCACATTCTTCCTGTCCCCAATTTACTGTTTCCTATGTATTGATTGAAAAACCTAACTCCAAAAGCCCCAGCACAAATCCCAGGGTCTTGTTCCCTCCGTTTCTCTATCTTTCCTCTTTTCCCGCCTCAGTTTGAAAGTATGGGAGAGCCCAAAGTGGTGACCTGGACAAAGGGGAGCACTTCACACTCAAAGGTCAAGTGACCAAGGAGTACGGAATAGTGAAGTGAGAGCCCCTAGTCTAAGCTACTGCAATGGGCTCTGGAGCACAGGAAGCACACTGGTGCCCCAGTAAAAGGGGACTCAACAGCATCTCACTGGGCACATCTCCTGCTTGACTGACTTTCCTTCCAGCAGCAGCTACACAGCCACACTCAGACCACATGCGTGTCAATGCCCAGCCGCTTAGTTCTCAGCGCTCATCTGCTCTCCCTGTCGAGCCTGCTACAGGAGGGACTCCTCTTTGTCTCCCCCTGAAGATCCTCCTTGTTGTCAGCTTCCTCCGTCTACTTCTGCAGCAGGGGACACAGCTACACACATACTGACACTGAGCTGCAAAGTCTCAAGACAGTAGATCCTAAAACACCTTCCCACAGGGTGATCCTCTTCTGCTTCAGAGCTTCTAGAAAGTTCTGATGTCCAGGAACCCCCTCTGGATTTTGCCTCAGCTTCACCTTGTCCTGTTTGCTACACCAGGAAGACAGCCTAAGGCTTGGGGGTGGCCCCTTCAGAGTCACTCTCACCCTGGCCCCAGATTAGCCCTCAGGCTGAGAAGTCCAGCTTCTTTGAGGTTCCAACTTCATTGCACCCTAAAGGGCCCACCATGCCTTTCCTCTTCAGAACTCACATAGCACTGAGTACCCAGGAACCCAGAAACTTCAGCCACTGTCCTCCCCTGCCCTATTCCTGGTTTGTATTGAAGGAGACACAGGAGAGGGGTGTTGGAGGCCCAGCCAGGTAAGAGGGTCAACCCACCCAGCTCCAAGCTTCCTGGCCCATCATCTAAACCTACCCCTATATCTGTAGGAGTAAAGAGGCAGATCTCAAAAGCAGGTGCATGTCCCTCAGTGGAGAGGAAATTCCCCCAAATTGGGGACTGGGACCACATTCATTTTTGGAAGTTATTTTTTGTTAGGTAAAATTCTGAGTTGGCAGGTCTTCCCCACCCCCCAATTTGAAATATGTCACTCAATACTCAGTTATCTTCTGACAATATACTTTTTCTTCCCCTCTAGCTACCTTCAAAATTTTCTTTTTATCTCTAGTTTTTAGCTGCTTTAATATAATTGTTGTTTTGCATTTTCATTTTGTTGTGATTTGGTTTCTGTTTGTTTGGTTATTCTGTTTCAGGTTCTGTGTGCTTCTTGAATCTTTGGTTTGATCATTTTCNCTTCCCCTCTAGCTACCTTCAAAATTTTCTTTTTATCTCTAGTTTTTAGCTGCTTTAATATAATTGTTGTTTTGCATTTTCATTTTGTTGTGATTTGGTTTCTGTTTGTTTGGTTATTCTGTTTCAGGTTCTGTGTGCTTCTTGAATCTTTGGTTTGATCATTTTCACTATCTTTGAAAAATTCTTGACAATTATGTTTTCAAATATTTCTTCAGCTCCACTTGTCTTTTCTTCTCAGTTTCCAGTTACACACATATTAGATAACTTGATGGTCTTTCATAGTATGTGAATGCCCTGGGTTGTTTTTTTTTTTTTACTCTGTTCTTATTTATATTTAATTTTGATTATATTCATTGGTGTATATTCAAGTTCACAGATTTGTCCATGTCTTATTTACTGATGAGCTCACCAAAAATATCCTTACCTTTGTTCTCATATTTTAAAAAATATATATTTCTAGCACTTTCACTTGACTTTTAAAAAATGTTCTCTCTCTGTCTGTCTAAATTCTCTCTAAAATCTATTCATGCATAGAAACTTTAACATAGTAATCATGGCCATTTTAAATGTCCTAATTGATAATCCCAACTTCTGAGTCATATCTGACACTGGTTCTTTTTAGTGTTCTCTATTTTGATATTGGATTGTTTCTTTCTTGGTTTGTTGTTTGTTTGCCTCACAAGTTTTAACTGAAATCTGGTATTCATATGTAAGACAGTAAAAATGGAAATGGTGGTGTTTAGTCACTCAGTCATATCTGACTCTTTGCGACCTTGTGGACTGCAGCACACCCCTGTCCCTCACATCTCCCAGAGTTTGCCCAAGTTCATGTTTGTTGCATCGGTCATGCTGTCCAGCCACCTCATCCTCTGAGGCCTTCTTCTCTTTCTGCCCTCAATCTTTCACAGCATCAGGGACTTTTCCAGTGAGTTGTCTGTTTGCATCAGATAGCCAAAATACTAGAGCTTCAGAATTAGTCCTTCTAGTGAATATTCAGGGTTGATCTCCCTTAAGATTGACTGGTTTCATCTCCTTGCTGTCCAAGGGACTTTCAGGATTCTTCTCCAGCACCACAGTTTGAAAGCATCAATTCTTCAGCATTCTGCCTTCTTNAATATTCAGGGTTGATCTCCCTTAAGATTGACTGGTTTCATCTCCTTGCTGTCCAAGGGACTTTCAGGATTCTTCTCCAGCACCACAGTTTGAAAGCATCAATTCTTCAGCATTCTGCCTTCTTTAAGCTTTCACAACCATACATGACCACTGGGAAGATCAGAGTCTTGAACACACAGACCTTTGTTGGCAGGGTAATGTCTCTGTTTTTTAACACACTGTCTAGGTTTGTCATTGCTTTCCTGCCAAGAAGCAGTCATCTGATTTCATGGCTTCTGTCACCATCCACAGTGATTTTGGCGTCCAAGAAGAGAAAATCTGTCGCTATTTCCACATTGTCCCCTTCTATTTGCCATGCAGTGATGGGGCCATATGTCATGATCTTAGCTTTTTCAATGCTTGTCTTAAGCCGGCTCTTTCACTCTCCTCCTTCACCCTCATCAAAAGACTCTTTAGTTCCTCTTCACTCTCTGCCATTAGAGTGGTATCATCCACATATCTGAGGTTGTTGATTCTCCCACCTGTCTTCATTCCAGCTTGCTACTCATCCAGCCCGGTATTTCTCATGATGTGCTCAGTATATATGTTAAACAAACAAGGTGACAGCAGGCAGCTTTGTCGAACTCCTTTCTTGATCTTGAACCAGTCAGTTGTTCCGTACAGGGTTCTAATTGTTGCTTCTTGACCCACACACATGCTTCTCAGGAGACAGGTAAGATGGTCTGGTATTCCCTTCTCTCTAAGAGCTTTCCACAGTTTGTCATGATCCACATAGTCAAAGGTTTTAGTGTAGTTGATGAAACAGAGATAGATGTTTTTCTGAAATTCCCTTGCTTTCTCTATAATCCAGCAAATGTTGCAATTTGATCTCTAGCTCCTCTTCCTTTTCTAAATCCAGCTTGGACATCTGGAAGTTCTTAGTTCATATAATTCTGAAGCCTAGCATGCAAGATTTTAAACATGACCTTACAAGCATGGGAGATGAGTGTAATTGTCTGATGGCTAGCATATTCTTTAGTACTACCCTTCTTGGGAACTGGGATGAGGATTGACCTTTTCCAGTGCTGTGTCCACTGCTGGGTCTCTGGGTCTTCCAGATTTCCTGACATAATAAATGCAAAACCTTGATGACAAAAATGGAACTAGATGGTATTTGGAAGGACAAATGAAATATCCTTAATTATACAATTTAAGATTCTTTTTAATAACTAAAGTGTTTATTTCAGATGGTCTTCCCAAGTGGTGCTAGTGGTAAAGAACCCACCTGCCAATGCAGGAGACATAAGAGGCATGGGTTCGATCCCTGGGTTGGGAAATTAACCTGAAGGAGGAAATGGCAACCTACACCAGTATTCTTGCCTGGAGAAATGGCAGAGGAGCCTGGTGGGCTACAGTCCATAGGGTCGCAAAGAGTAGAATATGACTGAAAACTTAGCATGCACACACATATTTCAGACAGCAAGTTAAAATGGACATTCACCATCAACCTTGGTAGAGTATATTGTATATATGTGTGGTAGGGCACAGACTCTTAATGGTATGAGGTAAAAGAAAAACTCGCTTTAACATTCTGCTTAGATCTGGATAACATCTGGATAGATGGGGCATATTCAAAGTAGTGGGAGGACCCACAACCATTGAGATTTCTGTAGAAGTAATAATTTCATCATATTGAAATAGGGTAGTACAGATATGCCTAGTTCCTGCATAAAACATTCAGTTCTACCCTAGGGTAAAAGTGGTACCTGGTTTGTGTTCTGCCAGAGATAGAAGGGGTACAGGGGGTCTTAGGTTGTATCTCAGTCAGAGACTGAGACATTATTTGAGTGCAGTAATTTAACTGTGAATAGTTGATGACTGGAGAAGGCAATGGCAACCCACCCCAGTGCTCTTGCCTGGAAAATCCCATGGACGGAGGAGCCTGGTAGGCTGCAGTCCATGGGATCGTGAAGAGTTGGACACAACTGAGCAACTTCACTTTCACTTTTCACTTTCAAGCATTGGAGAAGGCAATGGCAACCCACTCCAGNAAAATCCCATGGACGGAGGAGCCTGGTAGGCTGCAGTCCATGGGATCGTGAAGAGTTGGACACAACTGAGCAACTTCACTTTCACTTTTCACTTTCAAGCATTGGAGAAGGCAATGGCAACCCACTCCAGTATTCTTGCCTGGAGAATCCCAGGGACAGAGAAGCCTACTGGCTGCCATCTATGGGGTCGCACAGAGTTGGACATGACTGAAGCGACTTAGCAACAGCAGCAGCAGATGACGACTAAGAAAGTGATGAAGTGAAATAGGAAAGGAAATGCAGCTGATAAAGAATAATTTACCAAACAGGTTACAGCTGTGGGCAATCAAGCTTAATCTTTTTTTGGAAACAACATAAGCCAGTATAGAGCATAAATGTCAAATTTATATCAACTAAAGGGCAAAAGTCTGAGGTATTTGTTCACTGACTCCTGTCAGTCATTGGTTGATAAATGGTCTAAGGGAGATTCTATGAATAGTAGTCATTTCCCAGTTCTTACAGTTTGCCTTAAATAAGGGTTAAAATGGTTCTGGTCATCATACAAAGCCCTCAGATGAAGATGTATGGAAAAGACATGGGCAGGCACCAATATTGTCTATGAGAGGAAATATATACGAATCAATGGACAGCGTGATCTGTAACTCACATTGAATGAGTCACTCAACACTAGCTATTATAGTGAGTCAGGCTATCCCTCAAGCAATGCATTCTTAAGAACTTAAATTGAGGTTTGTCTACAAATAGAAAAGAAATGACAAAAATTGCTCTTATAGACTTCAGTGTTAGTCCCTCAGTGAATTCCGACTCTTTGTGACCGCATGGACTGTAGCCCACTAGCCTTCTCTGTCCATGGGATTCTCCAAGCAATACTGGAGTAGGTTGCCATTCCCTTCTCCAGGGGACCTTCTCAAGCCAGGTATCAAATCCAGGTCTCCCACATTGCAGGTGGAGTCTTTACCATCTGAGCAACCAGAGAATCCAAGTAGAAGACTGTTTCAAAGTGAGTCATGGCATATAGTTTATACTACATAACACATAACATAGGCTGTTAATTGGATAAAGTCTCCTCTGATATTTGCCACAATTCACCTAAAAGAGTGATGAAATGTTATTTGTTTTATAGTCTTCAAAATCTAACCACTTAAAATACTGTTCCCAATCATATCATCATTATCCATTGTGTCATTGCTTATGGTGTCTAAAGCGCAGGGCAGCCAGCAACACGATATTGTTTGTGAATGGTGCTCCTGAGTTAAGGAGTGCACACAGTTTGCACGATCATTCACAATCCCTCTACACAACACTATTCATGAACCCATTATTTTTCTCTCAGTAGTTTATAAATGTTGTTCTATTGTCTCTATTTTCAGTGCAAAAAATGAGACATCAAATATTACTATACTTATCTTTACATTGTTAGTAATCCACTCTCTCTATCTAGAAGGTTGTAGATCTTCTTTTACTCCGAAATCTGGGACTATTTGCCAGGAACACAGTCTTTTTGTGGTTACTATACTTTCAGTGTTATCCACTACAGGTTGTTTAGCTTCAGAAACTGAGATTTCCTTTGTTCCTAGGAAATGGCTTGATGAGCTATATTTTAGAATGAGTGAAACTAAACTTGCCAAGACTCCCTCTAGTGGTCAGTTCTGTCCAAAACTACTCTCAAAAATTAAATACTTCAATATGTGAGATTTTTTTTTCTGATGAATTTGGATATTACATGGCTTCACAGCACTTGTGCTTTGAAATATTAGTAATCGTGTTCTTTTTCACAAATCTAAACCCTTTCATCCAACTGGTTGAAGAAAGGATAAGACCCCTTGCAGAAGCATGGATGGGTTAGAAACGTCAATCTCTATCAGCACCAGAGATGCCCTTAAGTTCTTCCATTTATATGACAAGATCATTTTCTCCCGATACTGATTTGATTTGTAGAACTTTCTAATTCATTTGCCTTCAGTGTGTTCATTCTTCTCGCCACTGCCTATTTAGATGGATGACTACATTCACATAATCATTTTAAGCTCAGTTATTCTCGGTGCCCTGTGAAAGACTGAAGATAGTCTAAGACAGGTCAGAGGAGCTGCATCACTGGCTTCAGTTCTCAGTCTTGCATCCTCCTACCCTGAATACCTGTTGTATCCACACATCAGATTTTCTGTCTACATATTTCTTCCTCTTAATACTTCCTTATGATCAGCAATACCAGGTCATCACCTGAGGATTTTGCAACAGCAGTGGTTAGCTAGCAATATTATTATAAGTGCAAACAAATTTTACATTTAATACTTTAGAATTCCTTTAAATTTAGAATATGGCCAATAGAGAAAGTCACTACACATTCCACACAGAGCAATCAATGAAAGAACAATAAATATTATATTACAGGTTTTTACAATCATTTTGGAAATGAGACTCATTCCAGGGTGGCACTTACACAAGTTAAGAAATGTTACATCGTGTAATTGCATCGTATATTTTTACTTAAATAGCAAACATGCAAGAGTATAAGAAGTATGAAAATTATATGAATTTATGTTTATACTTTATTAAACATGTATATATTAATACAGAAGACTACTAATATCTGAGGAAATATATTTTGAAATTTTTTAATATCTGAATATTCTTGAATATCACTATTGACTATAATTTCCCAGTAAAATGCACTATGTACCTGCATATATTTGCACCAAATTCAATAGTCCATTTTTAATTTTATCCCGACTTCCATTATTCTCCAGTAAAATGCACCAATCTCTTGTATTCTGTGCTTTTTAAACCTTTTCTTCATTCAAAGAAATTTTCCTCTTCAGGGACAATCTCCTACAAGAAGTCATTTCATCTGAGTCTCTGAACAGTTGAGAAACAGCCAGAATTTTGATATTCAAGCTTAGAGAATTAGCTTCACTCACTCACACATCTCAAACAAAGAAACATGCAAATGTCAGACACAGTAAAATTGCAAACTACTGTAATCTAATTTAGATGGAATTTACTGAGTGAAACACTGCAAGCCCTAAATCCTTAGTTTTATTTTTTTAATATAAATTTATATTTTTTAATTGGAGTCTGATTACTTTACAGTATTGTAGTCATTTTGCCATACATTGACATGACAGGTGTACATGTGTCCCCAATCCTGAACTCCCCTCACACCACCCTCCCCATCCCATCCCTCTGGGTCATCCCAGTGCACCAGCCCCAACCATCCTGTATCATCCATCGAACCTGGACTGGTGATTCAATGCTATTCTCCCAAATCATCTCACCCTTGCCCTTTCCCACAGAGTCCAAAAAACTGTTCTATACATCTGTGTCTCTTTTGCTGTCTCGCATATAGGGTTATCGTTACCATCCTTCTAAATTCCATATATATGCGTTAGTATATTGTATTGGTGTTTTTCTTTCTGGCTTACTTCACTCTGTATAATAGGTTCTAGTTTCATCTACCTCATTAGAACTGATTGAAGTGTAAAGGATTTAATTTTTCATTAAATATTCAGTTTTTGTGATATGAACACCTCTTGCCATTGAAGATGACTTTCATCATACAGTACTTATACACTGCCCTACACATCACCTTCTGTTTAAATGATAAAGCCAAGGCCAATTTGCTTAACTGCAGACCCCTTGATTTTGCAGAGTTTGAAAAGAACAGTTCGAATTTTGCCTTAAAATATATTTATTTATTTATTATTCTCTTCAAGGCACCTATAACTTCTTTGTTCCTCAGACTGTATATAAAAGGATTTAGCAGAGGAATTAAGATTGTATAGAATAAAGAATACAGTTTATCCTGATTTTCAGCTGATCGAGACCCGGGACGCACATACATGAAGAAGAGAGTGCCATAGAACAAGGAAACAGACAGCAAGTGGGCACTGCAGGTGGAGAAGGCTTTGTTCCTGCCCTTTCCAGATTTCTTTTTCAGGATGGCAAAGAGAACATGGGAGTAAGAGATAATGATACTCATAAAAGTGAAAGATTGTATAAAGACTGAAAATACAAAGATCAGGAGCATATTAACTCTAGGGTCAGTACAAGAAATCTTAAATAGTTGTAAAATTTCACAGTAGAAATAATGTATTACATTGGACTTGCAGAAAGTTAGTCTAAATAACAAACCCACATGCATCATGGGATGAAGAAACCCAATAATATACGAAACACCTATTAACTGGGCGCAGAAGATATTATACATCACCACTGGGTAAAGCAAGGGATTGCATATGGCTACATAGCGGTCATAGGCCATCACCACCAGGAGGAAACATTCTGTGTTTGCACTGGAAGCAAAAATATAAAATTGGGAGATGCACTCAACCAGGGATATAGTGTGATTCAAAGATAAGAAATTAATTAGCATCTTGGGAGTCACAGAAGATGAAGAACAAGCATCTGCAAAGGCTAAACTGCCCAGGAATGAGTACATGGGAGTGTGAAGATGGGGGTCCTTCCAGATGAGAAAAATCAGTCCAAGGTTGCCCACCATGGTGGTGAGGTAGATGACCAGGAACAGCAGGAACAGGGGGACCTGCAGCCCTGGGAGCTCTGTGAGTCCTGTGAGAACAAACTCCGTCACCAGAGTCTTGTTTGTCTCCATCATATCCACTCAGGCTATCACTGCAGTGAAACGAGCAGGTGAAGAACATAGTCACAAAAGACCATGAAAATAGTCCTATTTTATTTTTTTTTTTAATGCATCTTCCTTGTTTATGTATCTCCTTTAACTGGGGCATTTGTAAAAATATATCTTCAGTTCAGTAATTGTTTTGGATGATGTAGATATACTTTTCAATATTTTCAGTGATATTTGACTTCAACCATTGAGAGTGATCTCTCTCTCTTTCTCTCTCTCTCTCTTTTGTAATACTCAAAAAATATTTTCTAAATCAATAAAGTTAGATATAAAGTACAGTAATTTTCTTGTTTGTTTTTATAACTAAGTACTTTTCTTTCTTGATATATTGATAAGTGTTTTATTTTTGTCAATAATGCAAATGAAATATTTGACATGATCTTTAAATAACTATACTTTCTTCTGTGACATATAAATTTTGCCTAAAAGTAAATCCAAAAAAAGAAATACTAAAATATTTGGAAGTGAACATAGAGATTCTTAGATTACCTAGACGGGGGAAATCCATCTATAATTTAGTGTGAATATTCAGCTGTTTCTCAAAACAAAATAAATAACACAATTTATATACATATTTTTGTTGATTAAGATATACACAAAAATTTACCTATTTACCAAAATTGTATTAGTTTAATCTTAAGATAGATCTTAGTTATTTTCTATCTTCACTTACATGAGCAAATATTAGTTTAAAGAATATATCTTTTAAAATATATGCCTGCAAAGAGACATGGAAACACAATACAAATAGCAAGAAGATTGAATGATATATCCCCACTGGAAACTTCCCATATTGACAATGAGTACAGATTCAGATTGTTTCATTTCCAAAGTGGACATTTTGTTCTGACTAACCCTATCTATCTTTCTTGTCAACTCTCAATCTATAATTGATATTTCCAAATTTCATAATTAGGTCAAAAGTTATTAAGAAATTTGGATCTTTCACCTTAAGATATAGATGATAGATAGATGAATGGACAGATAGATAGATAATCCTCTTACATTTGGAATTAAAGAGCCTAATAAAGATACAATTGGTGATTATATCTCATCACGATTCCATGAATAACTTTTAACAAGTTTGAACAGCATCATTTAGTTGTCCATACCCTGACTAGAAAATTTTCTAAAGATTATGAAATAATATCTGAAGCTTTGATATAATATCTGAAACATTATAATTATTTCCCCATTTGTTTTATTCTTCAGGTTTACTGTTAAAAATAAATCTTACTACGCTTATTTTCTCAACAGTAGAACATCTAGTATTTATTACAAGGATATGGAATTATTTGTCCTGAAGAAAAATAGAAAATCTCATAGGTTCACCAGGATTTTGATCGCTTACCTGGATGTTTATTTATCAGATAGATTGAAAATGACAAATAATTAAAATTAGGCAGATCCTAGTGTCCTCATTCAGTTTCTGGAAGACTTGGGGAGAATAAGAAAATGATGGCTTTCTTGAAGAAAAAATGGTGATTTTTCAAAGAAAGCTGTAGAATGTNAAATAATATCTGAAGCTTTGATATAATATCTGAAACATTATAATTATTTCCCCATTTGTTTTATTCTTCAAGTTTACTGTTAAAAATAAATCTTATTAAGCTTATTTTCTCAACAGTAGAACATCTAGTATTTATTACAGGGATATGGAATTATTTGTCCTGAAGAAAAATAGAAAATCTCATAGGTTCACCAGGATTTTGATCGCCTACCTGGATGTTTATTTATCAGATAGACAGATTGAAAATGACAAATAATTAAAATTAGGCAGATCCTAGTGTCCTCACTCAGTTTCTGGAAGACTTGGGGAGAATAAGAAAATGATGGTTTTCTTGAAGAAAAAATGGTGATTTTTCAAAGAAAATTGTAGAATATATATTTCCCTCTACCGTTGGGCCAGAGTCACCTTTATGAATGCCAAATTGATTAGGCCACCACTGTTCTCATATGTGGGCTTCCCAAGTATCACATTGGTAAAGAATCTGTCTGCCAATGCAGGAGACAAAGGAGATACAGGTTTGATCCCTGGAGAAGGAAATGGCTACCCATTCCAGTATTCTTGCCTGGAGAATCCCATGGACAGAAAAGCCTGATAGGCTACAGTCCATAGGCTTGCAAAGAGTAGGACATGACTAAAGCAACTTAGCATGGAAAAATATATTTCAGATACCAAGTTAAAATTTCTTGGACAGAGAAATCTGGTGAGCTACAGTCCGTGGACTCACAAAGAGTCAGATGCGACTAAGCACACATTCTCACATGTATGGATCATTGCTTCTGAAGGAAGGAAAGTAGAAGGTATAGAATGAAACAGTGTTCACTTGTGCAAAGATTCTCCTTGGAAGCCTTACTTGCACAAACATATTTATTTGTACTCTTTCAAATCTATTCTTGACAAAGCAAAAAGAATCTTGGAATTCCCTCATTGAAAGTTACCAGTGGATTCCCTGTAGGATGAAGGCAAAGTCATTCTGCTGGGCATTATGAGTTAATCCATGAGCAAATCACCCCAGACATACCTAAGTGTAACAATTAGAACCACACATTGTGTCATTAGAGTTTATATGTAGGCAGCTAATTGCTTCTGAGTCATTTTTCAGTTCAGTTGCTCAGTCGTGTCCGACTCTTTGCGACCACATGAATCACAGCACGCCAGGCCTCCCTGTCCATCACCAACTCCTGGAGTTCACTCAGACTCACGT
>SJYV01033386.1:10143-26551 GCA_006410875.1 Neotragus pygmaeus
CAGAATAATTGCTTTACAATGATGTGTTAGTTTCTGCTGTACAACAACGTGGATTAGCTCTGTGTATACACATACTCCCTCCCACCTGAGCCTCCCTCTGACCCACCCCCCATCCCATCCCTCTAGGCCATCACAGAGCTCAGCTCCCTGTGTTACACAGCAGCTTCCCATTAGCTAGCTGTTGTACGCATGGTAGTGTATATCTGTCAATTCTAGTCTCTCAACTCGTCCCACACTCTCCTTCCTCCGCTATGTCCACAAGTCTGCTCTCTAGTCGTTTTTAAGTGACTCAGCTCCAAAGATAGAGTTTTAAGGATATGCCAGGGAAACAACATGCCCAAGTATGCAATGAACCTTCACACCCACGCTGCTCTGGTACAGCAGGTTTACTGTTTTAAAAATCACTGTTAGATATAAAAATCTGGAAAAGACAAAAACATGGAAAAAAGTTTTGTATGGAAGACCACACAATTCAATTTGCTACATTCATAGGCAATACTTCTACTTCACTCACTGAGTTGAAGAGCTGGCTGCTAGGGAATCAGATCAATAAGAAGCAGCCCCTGCTTTGAGGGATGACCAGCAGCAATTCCAAATGTCTCTTAGAGGAAAGCTGGAAAAGGCCTCTGAGATCTCGTCCTGGCTCTGAATTACACAGATGGAGATTCAAGATGGGGAGAATTTAAGCCACATTGTAAGGACACACAGATCCAGAAATTCAGCCTCCTAAATCCCACTCATGGATCTTTCTAGAAAGTCCAATTTTGCTCATCAAAGACATAGGTAGGTAAAGTCAAGATGGCATGGATTAGAATGAGGGGACCTCAGCATTAAAAAGCAGAGACATTACTTTGCCCACAAAGGTCTAAGGCTAGGGTTTTTCCAGTAGTCATGTATGGATGTGAGAGCTGGATTATGAAGAAAGCTGAGTGTGGAAGAATTGCTGTTTTTGAACTTTTGTGTTGGAGAAGACTCTTGAGAGTCCCTTGGACTGCAAGGAGATCCAACCAGTCCATCCTAAAGGAGATGTTCTGGTGTTCCTGGGTGTTCGTTGGAAGGACTGATGTTGAAGCTGAAACTCCAATACTTTGGCCACCTGATGTGAAGAGCTGACTCATTGGAAAAGACCCTGATGCTGGGAAAGATTGAGGGCAGGAGGAGAAGGGGACAACAGAGGATGAGATGATTGGATGGCATCACCAACTCAATGGACATGGGTTTGGGTGGAATCTGAGAGTTGGTGATGGACAGGGACGCCTGGCGTGCTATGATTCATGGGGTCGCAAAAGAGTCAGACATGACTGAGCGACTGAACTGAACTGAAAAGCGTCCACCAAGTCCCACCACTAACCAGCTGTGCATATCCACAGATACTGGGTCAGTAGTTCTTCCCTGATGACACAGATCACCTGGAGGGCTTATTAAATCTGCTCATAGTCAGACCTTTCTGCTAGAGATGCTGACTTAGTTGGTCTGGATGGAGTCCCAGACCTCTGCGGGGTCTTATGTTCAGAAATCTTGCAGAAACACTGGCCAGATGATCCCTAATCTAACACTCCAGCTATGAAAGCATAAAGTAAATCAAATATGTGGCGATACAAACATCAGCTTACTCAAGGTTCTTGCTTCTACACGAGCAAAGTTCTTACCAAACTCTTTTGCTGTGACCACTATCCTTTGCCTGCTGATCTGATCAGCTTCTTCTGGACTCTGAGGAAAACCCCTCCCAAATCATACACATGGAAAGACTCCTAAAATTCATACTTCCAGTCACCTACAGACCATAGAATAATTTTTTTTCATAGAAGGAATTTTCCCCACACGAATTTGAGATATATATGAGCATGTATATATGATATGTGAAGGAAGATACATTTATAGATTTGTATCTCAATAGTGAGACAAACACACACATCACCACCAAATTTTACCTAGCACATAAAATAGGTTTGGGGGGATTTTGTTATTGTTGAAACTAGAAAAGCAAAAACAATTGTACTTTCTTTCCTTTTGTTTCCAGGATGAATCGCTAGTGTTTAAATACGCTGTTCCGATAAACCAAACACTCCTAACAAGGAGTTAATTAAACACACATATCATTGGATTAAAATCAGAAACGCCAGCATGGTCACAATCTGTGAACACACCCAGGTCACAGGTTTGTGGCTAACATTAACTTGAGTGTTGCCAAAGGAGAAGCCCCAGACGGAGGTTCTTGCCGCAGTCTCCACCCTACCCTTCCCCTCCATGAGAGGGCTAGACGGATAGGACCCATTTAATAGTGATGGTGGGGTAATCTATAAGCTCTGTTTTGTCTTCCCTTCCCTCTCTTGGAGTTGCAGGATTACAGACTCTGATATCCGATATGAAAGAAGATCCAGCTGATGACATCATTCTGGAAATGTCTTGGTCTGAAATATCTGACAAAGCCAAGCAGTGAGCTGGCAGGAAAATCGGAGAGAAACAAGAGACTCGGGGAAGTCAAACAAAACTGAATTTCTGTGCCTCTAAGGATGTGCGTGTGAGCGTGTGTTTAACTCCAAGCCTCTTCCTCCAGTTTACGTGGTTCTAAGTGTTCCTTCTTCCAGCCGATAATCACCAACTCCTCTCGAGTGCTAAGTGCTAGATGATGAGGGGATTCTGTGAAGGGAGGATGAGGAGTGATCCGTGCTCGTGCAGAGGTATGACTCTACTCACCTCTCACATTTCCTCATTTGTTAACTCGGCCTGGGGCTTAGCGCAGAGTGGCGAGGTGAGGAAGAATGAGCAGGAATCCGGGAGAGTCTCCATTCCAGGGGCGCCCCTCACCCAGGGCATAAATTGGTCCGTCTCCCCCTGTAAAGGGGGAAACCCTTTCAACCGTAAGAATTCATGATACCATGTGACACAGAGGACTCTGGGGATTTCCCTGACAGTCCACAGGCTGGGACTTCACCTTCCCAGGCGAGGGGGTGCAAGTTCAGTCCCTGGTTGAGAAGCTGGGGCCTCCCTCCCACGCCTCGTGGCCAAAACACCAGAACATAAGCAGCAGGGGCGATATGCAACAAATTCCACAAGGGCTAAAAACGTAAAAATTAATATTACGGAAAAACACGGAGAACTTTGTGAAGAACAGTTAATGTTTCCAAAAATATAGGCAAATATGGTCAATATCAGTTACTTTCTCGGGATAACTTTATAGAGTCATTTATGGAACTTGGGAAGAATGAGATGTTTGGGGTTTTTCTTTGTTTCTTTTACCTTTCTTCCTTCCTTTCCTTCCTATTTTCTTTTTCTCTTCCTTTCTTGTGAAAAAAAAGTGGGGGCGGGGGCTGTGGGAGTACCCTAATCTTGTCTTTTTACTGTTTTCTGAAGAAGGCCCTGACCCCTTGCTCTGGTGATACAGTCATTACAGACCAAATCCCTCATTGGCCTCATGAACTGTAACAATTCAGAGACAAGACAAGTCTCCAGGAGCTGATTTTAGAATTCAAACCCCAAGCAGAAGTGGTGGATTTAAAATTCTGAGCCCAGCACAAACCTCTTCATTTTCAAGTTCATTTACCCTTGGCAACATGCAACCTCCTGTTTACTAAAAAGGAAAAAAAAAAGCTTTTAAAAGGCTCATTTAAAAGGCTGAGGAGCCTTTTGGGATCTCCGCAAGCTCTTTAAAAACATATTTTGATGATACAAGTGTAAACAAATCAAAAGCATATGGATTGAATTTCCCTTAAATTACACAGGATTTTTTAAATGATGGGAGGGTGGAAGTGTGTTTGGAAAAATATGTTTTTGGTTTCACTGACTCAGAAACAGGCAAATGAGCTGAAGCTTTTGACAGACCCCAAGTGATGGCAGGTTTGCCCATCATCTGTCTTTGAGGGTCTGTAGTCCTTCACGAGCCTTCTTCGGTTTCACATTCAAAGAGATTTCCCTGAGCGTAGCCGCACAGAGAGGAAAGCCCGAAACCCCACGTTGTGAGTTCTCTCTCTCCCTTGAGCAACAGAGCCCTATTTCAGGGGGTTGACAACGTAGACTCCCCTTAGACCAGCCAAGAGAATAAGTGGTCTTTTTAGAAAATAGAAGTTTATACAGGGCTGAACAACCTGGACACCAATGCCAGTGTCTGCAGTCCCCAGGCTGGGAGCCACCCCAAAGCCTTTACCCTACACTCTTCAAAGTAACTTCCCTCCCATCCCCACCTCACAACATGCCAGAAACCGGGGCTCAACAGCCTGGGCACCACCACCTCTGACGGGCTGCTGATGCCAGGATCTCAGAATAAGGGAATAAAGGCCAAGAATGTGCAGACAGAATGAAGAATGGCTGTGACCTTATGGACACCAAGGCTCCATCCACAAAGCAGAATGCCAGGACTATCCTTCTGATGCACCCATCCAATCCAGTCCTAAAGGAAAATGTTTTTTAAAAAATCTCTAGACCCTTGTTCTTTTTTCCTGTTTCCTATATCTGAATATACAATGGTTTCAGAGTTGGCGCAATCCCAGAGAGCTTCTAGAAGATTCAGGAAGGTTTGGGGTGGGTTTGGAAGACCAGGATCCTCTGAAGACCCTTACAGTCATCAGCTTCATGGTCAAACAAGTCACTAGAATTTACTTAAAGGCAAAAGAGCTCTGTGCTTCCATTGTCACAGAATTCTCTGAGAAAGACGAACTAGGTTGCTGTGAAGAAATTTGACTTTGGAAAGCACAGTGGGAAACGTGTAGTTACATGAGAACTTGACTTAACCTGAGTTAAAAGGAAACTTCGCATCATTTTTTTCTTTTTGATGAAAAATGACAAACATTCCTGGTGCCTCTCTTTCGACACACACTCAAATAGAGAAGTTAACGTTACACCCCCTTCCTTTTTTTTTTTTTTCCTACTTCAGAGGAGTGATGGGAGAAAGTACTTTGGAAAAATAAAGGGCTCTCTAGTGAAAATAGCTGCTAACCCCCACTTGAGTCTCAAGTCCTAGAGGCTTCTGTCCCCTCGCAACAATGGTGGATGCCTAACCAGGGCATAATTTTAACAGCACAATTTGCGCTGCTCAGGCAGCTGTCTGCCACACCAACTCTTTATGAAATCCACCCACGGCATTTGACTCAATTACCTCCTGCAGCTGCAAATTCCACAGGTCAACCACACTCTGCATGGAAAAGTATTTCTTTGTATTCGTTCCAAATTTATTAGCCATTTGAACCATTCCTTTGAGTGACTTGTATATTTTTAAGTGTTCGTATATCACCTTTTTAGGCCCAAGTCCCATTGGCCTGTATTTAATAAGAAGCTCAGAATATTAGAGTATGGTGTTCAAAGGATCCGTATTAAAGCCAGTCTGGCATGTTGACCTCCACTGGAGCTTTGCTGAAAGTTCTCCAGCCATGGACATCCTCCCAGCCTCACAAGCACTCGTGATCACAACCATCAGAGGGAAAAGCATTTCGGGGACCTGGGATGGAACAGTTCAAATGTTCACCATGGTCAAAATATGAGTTGTGGCCAGATCTGATATACAGGAAATCTCTAAGAGCTAACAGTGAGTGCTCTGTTTTATAGACAAAATAACTGAGTTGCAGAGAAGAGAGGTCACCTCCCATAAGAGACAAACACCAAATCCACAGACTAGGCATTCTGCACACAAGTCCAACATTCTCACCCCTACCGCAGGAGGTTCCATGTAAGAAGACAAGGGCAAGACTCACAGATATATAAATTAATGTTTCCCCGGGCCAGTAAGAATGGACATCATAGCTCCTTGGTGGTTGGCACCAATTATTGAGGGCCATGCTTCTCTCCCCCATGGGCAGCTTAGATTATGATGGAGGATCCTGGAAGTTTCTCTTCATGTCCTAGAAACAGACCTCACAATGCATCCGTAAGCGTGAACTCCCAGCGTCTTCGTTTAGTCTGACAAGTGACGTTCTGGGCCGTTTCTAAGTTCTTTTTTCTCTGGTCGTCACCTGCCAGGTCAGACCAAATGGGGGTCTCACCCCCACCTCCACCCCCAGGCATCCTCAGCTCCTGTCCTGGCCAGGCTGTGTGGCACTGGTGGTCTCTTAACTCCCTTCACTACCATCCTTCTACTGGAAAGCTGGGTGTGTATAAGATGGTCTCTATGTCTCCACGCATTGTGAAGAGCCTCAGGCTTCACTGTCAGAACTTTGCAAGGCCAAGTTGACTCCTTCCAAAACGTGAACACAGGCAAGCCCCTTAGCCCCTCAGAGCTGCAACTCTGCAGCCCCACCACAGTGGAGAAAACGCCTGTCCTGTTTCGCTCTAATGACATTAGCCACGAAGGATCCAATGCCCCAGCCCTGTGTTCAGCCCATAATAAATAATGGATACGTGTCAGCTGCTTGCCTTTTGCAAGTTTATGCTGTACTTTAATAAGCGGTGCTAAAGGATGCTAAAGATACAACAGGCTATTACATCCTACTGCTTTTGAAGGGGCGACTCAGCTTAGCAGCCTACTCTGAAGCCCAGGTGTAGCAGGGACAAAATCCAGAACTTAGGGCTCTAGCTTCAACCTTGATTCAAAATTAACCGCGACCCAAGAGGAACTCCTCAGGGCCTGCACCACAATAGGGCCGCTTGATTAACAGAAAAGAGAACTTGGTGCCAAGACCCCTCCTTCCCACCAAAGGAGAAGAAAACGCCAGTTGGAAGCGAATTTAATAACGACATGTTCAGTCGGGTGCATCTGCTTCCCTTCCACGTCAAGAAATTACAGTCCACACTTGCGTTCAGCAATTTATTCTTTTTCTGAAAGTTTCTCTGCTGTCATGTACAGGCTATGTTTAGGATTTAGAGTTTCAAGATGCTTTTACTGTAAAGTGAAATAGAAACAACGATGGAATATAGGAAATCTATGATATCCAGCATCTATGGGACCAGAATTTCCTTTGCCTTTTCAAAGAATACAGCTGTTTTCAGAATTTGGTTTTTGCGTCTTCTGAATCAGGGTACTGCTTTCTGATGAGAAATTAAAAACCAGTTGTCAGTATTTCATAAAAACTCCGAAAAGTTCTCAAATAGCACGACATGAAAGCGTTATCACATTATAAAGGTCTTCAGTCTTGACATCTAGCATCAGCTCAAGTGGCCCAAGTGACTTTGGACAGGTCACCCAATCACATCCTTGGCCAGACACATCATTTGCAATAAGAAAGACTTTAAGCTCCATCCACACCATCCAACCTGAAGTCGATATCCTACTCTCCACGGCATGCTATTCAGCAGACAGCCAAACAGTTGTAACTTCACTTTTCCCTGATCGTTAGAAATCTAGTTATTCAATGGACTCCAGGAAAGCATCTTATCCTAGTGTCTGATAATGCTCGTGGAGGTTGAGTTTGTGATATTCTTATATTCTCGAGAAAAGTCTCTACAATCACAGACTTGAATTTAGATTTGAATACCAATATTGGCCAAGTCTACATAAAAAGGAAGGCAATTCAAGATGCCTACCTGATCTATCTTCAAAGTAACACAATTTGAGGTAGACCTGAAATTGCTTTTGAGCCTGTGTTCAGCCCTGGGCAAATCTAGGACTCACACACTGCTGCTTTATTAACTCGGTCAGCCTGGACAAGTTGCTAATGCCCTTTGTGTGTTCATGGGGGCTCTGCTGCTGCTGCTAAGTTGCTTCAGTCATGTCCAACTCTGTACGTCCCCATAGACGGCAGCCCACCAGGCTCCTCTGTCCCTGGGGTTCTCCAGGCAAGAATAAATGGAGTGGGTTGCCATTTCCTTCTCCAATGCAGGAAAGTGAAAAGTGAAGTTGCTCAGTCATGTTCAAGTTGTGTCCAATTATCTGTAACCTCAGACTGTAGCCCACCAGAATCCTCTGTCTGAGGGATTCTCCAGGCAAGAATACTGGAGTGGGTTGCCATTTCCTGCAGGAGATCTTCCTGACCCAGGGATCAAACCCTGTCTCCTGTGTCTTCTACCACTGATCTGTGTGGGAAGCCATTGTATATCCTTTTTTTTTTTTAAGGTAATTATGGTATAATTTTCATACCATACAATTTACCCCTTTAAATAAGTCCAGTGATTTTTAGTATATTCCCAGAGTTGTGCTCCCATCACCACAATTAATTGTGGGCATTTTTGTCCTTTCTAAAAGAAATTCTATACACATTAGCTCTCACTTGTGCTTTCCACACAAACACACCCATCCCCAGCCCTTGCCAACTCTTTCGGTTTCTATAGATTTCCCTATAGATTTCTGGACACTTCATATAAATGGAATCATACAACATGTGACTTTTTGTGCTGACTTTTTCTACTTGGCTTGATGTCATCTGTTGTATCAGTACGTCTTTCCTTTTCATGGCTGAATAATCTTCCATTCTATGGACAGACCACATTCGGGTATTTTTCCAGATTTTTGGCTATTATGCATATACTGCTTCTGTGAGTGTTCATGTACTAGTGTGCACACCCATTTCTGCATCTACAACATTCTATTGCTTTCCCACATGGCTATCTAGATTATTTTGAATAATGCAAAAGCACTTAACAAATTACT
Organism: Neotragus pygmaeus; assembly: GCA_006410875.1. NCBI lineage: Eukaryota > Metazoa > Chordata > Mammalia > Artiodactyla > Bovidae > Neotragus > Neotragus pygmaeus. Next base: position 18,656 of record SJYV01033386.1, read on the forward strand.
TGACAGATGAACTTATCCACAGTATCACTTGCTCTTCTCCACTTCTTGACGGTATGTTGATGTTCCAGGTACTCAAGCTCTCCCAATATTTGAGCTGTCCCTTCACCTTGCACTCTGCATTGAATTCATTTCTGAATCCTCACTATCTAGGTTGTGTCTTAAAGTCAAAATCTCTTTTTTTTTTCCTCAGTGAGTATCATCCTCACCATTAACTAGTCACCTGACCCCCAAGCTTTCTCCTTTTCATTCTACCACAAAATTTTAGTTACAGCCATCAAGTACTTGAAAACCCTCAGTGGCTCTCCACTAAAAAAGGTACTAAGTCCTTTATGAGGTACAAAATTTGCAAGCTACATACCTGGGTACAAATAGCTCTAAATTTGAATATTTTTCTATAAATGAATTTAAATTATCTTTTAAGATCCATTTAGTCTATTGGAAAAGTGCTTGCTCTAGTTACATTCAGGCAGTGGATTCAGATACTTCTGTGACTTCCCACAGGCAGCTTCTACCATCCAGGGTCTTAATGGGATGCCCCTGCTTGGACCCCCTTCCTGCTGCATCCTCAGACCCCTGCTCTTTCCTTTCCTGACCTGGCCCTGTGGTCAGCTCTGTCCTAAGTCTGGACCCTGTGCTGACCTCAAGGGCTTTTCTTCCAACCCAGCAGCCCTGGAGGCACCCAGAAAGTGAGGTACTCTCCCACGTGTGTGGGATTTCCAATGTTCAGCCCACCCCTTCCCCCGCAGAGCAGGCAAGCAACAGGACCCCTTCTCAGAGAAAAAGCCACGCGTAAGCCATCTTTTCTCTCTCTATAGCTCCTCCTCTGCACACCTTCGACCATCTTTGTCTGGTCTTTGCAGGCAGGCTAGTTGAGCTTTTTGCTGGTTTTCTCTCCAGGACTTTTTGTTTTTTAATACTTACCTATTTGGCTGCATTGTGTCTTCGCCGAGGCATGTGACTTCTTGGTTACAGCTCGTGGGACCTAGTTCCCTTTCTCGGGAACCCCGCCCTGGGAGCTTGGAGTCTTTCTTGGCCACTGGATCACCAGGGAAGTCCCTCCCAGACATTGTTAGAGCATAGTCCCTGAAGTGTTTTGTTTTCCAAAACACCAAACTCATGGAAATCAGGAGCCTGACTCTCAAGACCCTTGTCCCTCGCGTGAGTTTCAAGAGCTCTTTTTGGAATGCCTGGTTGTTAGGCCTGTTGATTCCAAAGCCTGTGCCCTTCACGGCTGTGAAGGGCTGCCTCCTGAGTTCTGGAGCATATCAAGGGCTGCAACCCAACTGCCAATGCTTTAGGCCCCTCCAGAGTCTGCTGGGGTTCAGAGGAAATAGTGGGGAACTCCCAGCCAGAGCAGTTCCTCCAATTACGTGAAAGCTCTTTACTTTCTGTAGTTAGAGCCCCTGACCCGTCTCACCCAGCCCAGCCCCACCTGGCCAGGCTCGCGGATATGAAGAGCCCCGGCTGGTGTCTGACTTGGCCTTCTCCGTGCAGTGGGACCGTTCCAGAAGGTCCAAATGGGGCTGTCACACCATCTGACCCTTCAGTCCTAGCTGTCTCTCTAGTGTCTGTGGGGTGTGGACAAGGGCCTTGGGGGCCAGAGGCCTGACAGTTAATCAGAGAAAGGGAAGGAGCACAGGTATATAGAGCCCATTCTCAGAAAAGACGTGGAGCAGAAATACACAAACAGTATTAAAATTTGAGGAAAAAAAGATGAAGCCAGAAGTAGGCAGAAGTATAATCGTAGTTCATTGTCTGTCTTCTAATATGACTACCATTTTTTTTTACCTTTAACTCATTTGGTCTTCTAATAAAAGTACCAAATGAGTTAAAGGTAAAAAAACATGGTAGTCAATTCCATAGAAAGGAAAAAAGAAAACCATATAAGAAGGTTTTGTTTAAATCGGCTGTTCCTCGATTAATGGGAAAAGATAAAGGCTGTCATTTGTCTATAATCATTGTTGTGAATTTAAAAACTCAAGCTTCTGCTAAAGTCGACTTTCTAAATTTCCAAGTTTTCACTGCTTTCTTAAAATGGAAAGGACCTAAATTGATTGGAACAAGCAGAAAAAAGATTTGAATTTTTTTTTTTCTTCTCTGTGTGTCCTTCTAACTTCTAACATAATTGAAAAGATGAATTCATTTGGCGAGAAGTGCCGCTCAAATTCAAATTTGGTTCTCTTGAAGAAAGAGGCCCAAATTGATTTTTCTTTGTAGTTAGAGAATAATGAAGCATAGAGATGATACATTTTTGCATATGGGTTTGCAAAAGACACAATGTTCTTATGGATTTTTTTTTTTTTTTTGGTCTTGAATATGGGTCGTTGTAAAAGGAAAGTCATCTTGCAGGATTACTTCATTTGGTTATATCTCTTTAAAGACTCAAGAGCACCTCTTTATCCATATTATCTGGTGATAAATCCTCTGAAATTCCCTGCTAAAACAAGTCCCATTGATAGCAGATAACCCGGGCTCAGCCTTCTTAAGTTTTATGTCGATTAATCTCTGATTCATGTTAATGATCTTTCGACTGTTTTATTCCTTCTGATGCTGGATTTTTTTTTTTTTTTTATCATCTTAATGTGCTTACGGACAACCTAATCCATGTTTTCTATCCTTGGTTGATCATTGCCTACACGAATTTCCTTTCTTTACCAGCTCGCTACCTTCCCTGTGTGTCCTGGGAGAATTTCTTGAACTAAACATACTGGATGCTGAACTTCAGTTTCTATATGTTTCTAGTTTGAAGAAATCACCTTTAAAAAAAAATTTTTTTTTTTGGTTGTGTAGGTATTTATATATTTAATGTGCTCACTCCTGCATTTGTAGTTCATTGTCGTTTCCCAAGGGACCACATTTCTCCCCAGTTAATTTCTAATGACCCATTTTCAGGGGCATCTGCACCACAGAGGCAGCAGCTGATTTCGATTATGCCCGAATTTTCTCAGCAGGAACCATCGTTGACCTAAGCATCCCTTTCACAATACCACCCCAGGCAGAGCAACAAGCCAGTGACCATCCAGGCCCTCAGCCCTCCTGGCTTAGTGAGTTGCTACTTCTAATTATTCCTAAATTGTTTGAATTGCTTAAAGCCATTAAAAACACACATTCGACATTTGTGCATTTTGAAAGAATTGCCAGAGTCTGCTCTGACCAACGTTTCCATTGACACAATATGACTGAGAAGGAACATCAAAGGCTTGCAAACAAGACCACTGAAAGCATTCTTGCTTCTCCACCCATTGAAGCCTCGACATCGTCTAAAACAATGTGATTTCCAGAAGGAGCTGGCTAACTGCAGGCCCTCAGAACTCTGGCAAAGTTGGCTAAAGCAGAGGCTGAAGGAATTGAGGGTTTGAAACTTTGAGGGGGAAGAAAAGCATGGCACCTCTTTGCAAAGAGGTGGATCTCACATTACCAAAAAGGGCAACATGGTCCAAGTTCAAAATCTGTGCTCAAAGAGTTGGGTGGCTTTGGGGAAATCTAACTGTATCTCTGAGGTGCATGCCTGCCCAGTCCCTTCAGGCATGTCCGACTCTTTGCAACCCTATAGACTGTAGCCCACCACGCTCCTCTGTCCATGGGGATTCTCCAGGCAACAATATGGGCTGTCACGCTCTCCTCCAGGGGATCTTCCCAGACCAGGGAGCGAACCTGTGTCTCCTGCGTCTCCTGCATTGCAGCTGGATTCTTTACCGCTGAGCCACCAGGGAATCCTGTGTCTCTGGGGAAGATGTATCAAATTCCAGTGATTTAGAATCCAGGAAATGGCATACAGGATGCAAGTACACCTTCTGGTAGGTCCCAGACCTTCATGGAATTTCAGCTTGACAGAGGCCGTTGTGCAGGAGGGTTTTAAAGGAACCATGCTGCATCTCAATCATGTAGCTCAACACTTGGCAATGAGTATTGGTTAAATGGGTAAATGAATGAAGTGCCCGACAAATTTGGAGTTCAGACTGGTAATAAACTAGTCATGGGTGTCCCTGTGTGGTCAATCTTTCTTCTCCCACTCCGTTATCTGAGTACAGTACACCTTTCCAGTAGGTATACCTTTTCTTACCCGAGATTTAGCCTTCCACCCACACCTGGGATCTCCTTTATACCACATCAGAGACCTCACTCCAAGAACTGACCCTTTCCCCTGCATCATCAGTGACTATCTGCCACGCTCACATCCTGTAAAACCCACCTCTTTAATCTCTCTCACTGCTACTGCTTTGGTTTAGAGCCTCATCATCTGTCAGTTTGAACAATTTCAACACTCTCCTCGCTGCACAGCAGCTCCGACACCATAACTAGGACCCAGCTCCTTTCCCTGTCCTTGCTGGCCTTGCTTCCTCCATGTGGACTTCATTCTTAGCGGACGCTTTCTCTATAGTTACGAGATGGTGGCCAGCAGGTCTTAGAGTGATTCCTTCTTTGTCAGATCTACCAGGGGCAGGGGGGGAAGCATCACTTCCAGTATCTCCAGTAAATTAAGGACCAACTTTCCTCTCACAGGTGTCCCAAACACCTGTGAAATCCCTCCCCCCATCTCTACTGCTGCAATCCCCATTTTGGAACTAATCACCGTGCCCAAGGAGGAAATGAAAAAGTTGTTGCTTTAAGCCATTCAGGTCCACCTCTAGAAAGAGAGGTGGGAACAATTTCAACCAAACTCAAAGCCAAGAGGGGGTGGGTGAATTCTCCCAAAGAGAAGCCAGAGGATGTTGGTGGGAGAAGGAGATGGATGCTTGAGAAGCAGGCAACCAAAACTGACTAGTGCAGGGATCAGCAGAGCCTATTGTATTGATCTACTGATCTATAGGATACGGTATAGGATCAATAGAACAAAAATCTGTCCAGGTAGAAAGGGAAAAAGAGAAGATCAGAAATTACAGCCAGAAAGGTTAGGAAAGGCAGAAGCAGTCAGATCCTGTTAGCCAGAGCATGGAATAAGTCAAGGTCATAAAATTCAGTTCAAATAACAGTTACTTGAGCTGGTCCTGCGTTAGAATCACCTGGAGGAATGTTGTGTTTAATCCAGGTGTCTTGATTTGATCCCCAGAGATACCAGTTCAGTGGATCTGAGGCTTTTGAAATGGGAGAGGCTTGTGTGGAGGATGGGCTGGCCTGAAACAGTAGGAAGAGGCTTGGCTGGAACGGTTGGCCGAGGAGGAAAAGTATCAGTTCGGTTTACCGCACCTCCCGCCCTCTGATGGGGGTGAGAGGCAGGTAGGGCTGCCCTCTCTCTCCAGGGCACAGACCACAGCAGCAAGCCAGCAAGCCACTTGGGAAAGGTCACACGCAGGGGGCTGGCAGCCAGTTTCCTGGGTGCAACGACTTGGTCTCTTTGCCTGAATTCAGAGATTTTGTGTATATATATCTATATATCCCTTGAATGCGTACATGCAGTGTGACCCAGAGATCTAATATATCTCCTCCATACACACCATGGTGTGTGTGCTTGTGTGTGCTCAGTGGTGTCCGACTCCCTGTGACCCCGTGGACTGTAGCCAGTGAGGCTCCTCTGTCCATGGGATTCTCCAGATGAGAATCCTGGAGTGGGTTGCCATTTCCTTCTCCAGGGGACCTTCCCGACCCAGGGACTGAACCGGAGTCTCTTGCATTAGCAGGCAGCTTCTTTCCCGCTGAGCCGCCTGGAAGCCCTTAAATGATAGTAGGTAGTATCGACTAAATAAAAGTCTGTAAATAAATTTTCACTGAGAAACTAAGACATTTAATAACTTGTCATTGATTTCCATTTTTGCTAGATAGAACCCCAGATTAGATTTTAAAAAAGAAAAAGACTAGAAAACTCAGGTGTGGAAGAAGGAGCTGAGAAGTGGGGGGCAGGGGGACTCCTCCATTCATCAACCCTCTCTGCCCAAATCCATCCGGTATGTATTTTCTATCAACTTTAATGATCGTTTTCAGCCCCTGATAAAAGATGAAGAAAGGAACCCGAGGGCGAGGTGTAGATTTTGCTGTTTCCAATGAGCAAAAGCAATGAAAATGCTAAAGATAGACTAGAGCTTCCTAACCCCTCTCCCCCTTCCCTCTGACTCTCTAGCGTCAGTCCGTGTGGGGCGAGCAAGACCTGCAAAGTAACACGGGTCCTGCTCTGCCCCTTAGGGCCCAGCATGTGTTTCCAGCCCCAAATCCTCCAAAGGGAGCCCATCTCCAGGCTGATGGATAAAAGACGAGAAACACAGTAGCTTTCTGGGGAACTTTCTTATGTGTCTGTTCCAAAGCCAATTGTTTGAAGATTTTTTTTTTCCCTTTCAAGGTCCAGTACATCTTCTTTGGGTTTCTCGCCTTCCACGGGGAATGATATACCCCAGACGGCCCCAGTGACTCCGCACTCGCTTTCCACTCTACTGAGCCCTTCATTTCATTTTGGCCAAAGATCAGCATTGATCGAGGTTGTTGCCAGCTGTGCAGCAGCTGTGCAATTCGAGAAAACCACAGTGGGCTCAGGAGGCTAAGAGACTTTATTAAGTCAGGGGAAAAAAGCAGGCTGGGGGTTCCTTCTTTCCGTCTCGACCTCCCCTAAATACCTCCCTCCAGTCTGAATGACACGGTATGCAGTGACACTGGGGTGTCACAGCCCTGTGGGACTTAAATAAGAGTTTCACTTCTATTAGGAGAAAGAAGCCGTAGAGATGAAAACCTACTCGTGCCCTGTTTTGGAGATGGAGTGGGTGGAAGAAGGTTTCATTTGTTCCAGCATTCGGACAAACTTTAAGTGGGCAATCTTTTTTCCCGAAAGTCAGGGATTTGATGGGGTTCATCAAAGAGGGGGGTTGAGGGGTTGAAACTGAGCTTTTCAAATTGTCAAGGCTTTTAATATACCGACAACTTGAGTACCCTAATAAAATGTTCCTCCCAGAGTCTAAAATGCATGAAAAAATTCTAGAAAAAAGGCCCTTCTAATCATTTGGTAACAAACCAACTAGAATAAGTAAAAAATGGATTTGTGTTTTACTTGCAGTATATTATATAGGTCAATAAATGAAGGCTCTATTTGCACCAGTTACTATTAATCTAAAATAAAATAAAGCATCTAATTTGTAAATTCATGAGAAACACATTCATTCCTCAGAAGGCAGACCCTTGGAAGAATTTTTTAATTTTGATGATACTGTAGTAGTCATAGCCAGTACAGTAAATAAGGTTTTTCATATTCAAACTCCACCTGTAGTGAGAAGTACACTGCAGATATGGTTTAGAGCCGGATTGGTTCACAGCCTTCAGCTATGTTGTTTTCATTTCTGAGACCTTTACTACGTTGTCACTTTAGCACTGGCATGATGAAATTGTTTCCTGCTCAGCAGTGTTAAACATGAACATGCCAATCACGTGGCATAGGAAATACAATATTTTCTCAGCAATATATCCCACCTGATGAACCTTCAAATAAGACTACTCAGAGCTTAGAGACAGTGGCATGCTTGCATGCTAAGTTGCTTCAGTCATGTCCAGTTCTTTGCAACCCCAGGGACCATAGCCCTCCAGGCTTCTCTGTCCATGGGATTCTCCAGGCAAGAATACTAGAGTGGGTTGCCATGCCTTTCTCCAAGGGACAAGTAGAATACCTGCTTATTCTGTAGGAACCAAAGGTACCATCTTTGCAGCACAAAGGGGATGTCATCAGTAGAAAGGAAGTTAGGAGATATTGAGCTAGAAGGGGAGATGGATTTGCTTCTCAACCTGAATGAAGCTGGGCAGGGGCTGTGTGCACTGAAGGATGGGCAACTGAAGTTAGGGGTGCCACCTGCAGCCACGGGAGAAAGAGATATGGACAGTCCTTGTGGGAAATAAATCTACCATCTGGGACTAATTAGAACTCATTTGTTAGTCTGTCTAGGGACCTGTTTCTTTCTTTTCTTTCTTTCTTTTTTTTTTTTTTTT
>SJYV01033386.1:28949-56985 GCA_006410875.1 Neotragus pygmaeus
CTTCCTAACCCCTCTCCCCCTTCCCTCTGACTCTCTAGCGTCAGTCTATGTGGGGCGAGCAAGACCTGCAAAGTAACACGGGTCCTGCTCTGCCCCTTAGGGCCCAGCATGTGTTTCCAGCCCCAAATCCTCCAAAGGGAGCCCATCTCCAGGCTGATGGATAAAAGACGAGAAACACAGTAGCTTTCTGGGGAACTTTCTTATGTGTCTGTTCCAAAGCCAATTGTTTGAAGATTTTTTTTTTCCCTTTCAAGGTCCAGTACATCTTCTTTGGGTTTCTCGCCTTCCACGGGGAATGATATACCCCAGACGGCCCCAGTGACTCCGCACTCGCTTTCCACTCTACTGAGCCCTTCATTTCATTTTGGCCAAAGATCAGCATTGATCGAGGTTGTTGCCAGCTGTGCAGCAGCTGTGCAATTCGAGAAAACCACAGTGGGCTCAGGAGGCTAAGAGACTTTATTAAGTCAGGGGAAAAAAGCAGGCTGGGGGTTCCTTCTTTCCGTCTCGACCTCCCCTAAATACCTCCCTCCAGTCTGAATGACACGGTATGCAGTGACATTGGGGTATCACAACCCTGTGGGACTTAAATAAGAGTTTCACTTCTATTAGGAGAAAGAAGCCGTAGGGATGAAAACCTACTCGTGCCCTGTTTTGGAGATGGAGTGGGTGGAAGAAGGTTTCATTTGTTCCAGCATTCGGACAAACTTTAAGTGGGCAATCTTTTTTCCCGAAAGTCAGGGATTTGATGGGGTTCATCAAAGAGGGGGGTTGAGGGGTTGAAACTGAGCTTTTCAAATTGTCAAGGCTTTTAATATACCGACAACTTGAGTACCCTAATAAAATGTTCCTCCCAGAGTCTAAAATGCATGAAAAAATTCTAGAAAAAAGGCCCTTCTAATCATTTGGTAACAAACCAACTAGAATAAGTAAAAAATGGATTTGTGTTTTACTTGCAGTATATTATATAGGTCAATAAATGAAGGCTCTATTTGCACCAGTTACTATTAATCTAAAATAAAATAAAGCATCTAATTTGTAAATTCATGAGAAACACATTCATTCCTCAGAAGGCAGACCCTTGGAAGAATTTTTTAATTTTGATGATACTGTAGTAGTCATAGCCAGTACAGTAAATAAGGTTTTTCATATTCAAACTCCACCTGTAGTGAGAAGTACACTGCAGATATGGTTTAGAGCCGGATTGGTTCACAGCCTTCAGCTATGTTGTTTTCATTTCTGAGACCTTTACTACGTCGTCACTTTAGCACTGGCATGATGAAATTGTTTCCTGCTCAGCAGTGTTAAACATGAACATGCCAATCACGTGGCATAGGAAATACAATATTTTCTCAGCAATATATCCCACCTGATGAACCTTCAAATAAGACTACTCAGAGCTTAGAGACAGTGGCATGCTTGCATGCTAAGTTGCTTCAGTCATGTCCAGTTCTTTGCAACCCCAGGGACCATAGCCCTCCAGGCTTCTCTGTCCATGGGATTCTCCAGGCAAGAATACTAGAGTGGGTTGCCATGCCTTTCTCCAAGGGACAAGTAGAATACCTGCTTATTCTGTAGGAACCAAAGGTACCATCTTTGCAGCACAAAGGGGATGTCATCAGTAGAAAGGAAGTTAGGAGATATTGAGCTAGAAGGGGAGATGGATTTGCTTCTCTACCTGAATGAAGCTGGGCAGGGGCTGTGTGCACTGAAGGATGGGCAACTGAAGTTAGGGGTGCCACCTGCAGCCACGGGAGAAAGAGATATGGACAGTCCTTGTGGGAAATAAATCTACCATCTGGGACTAATTAGAACTCATTTGTTAGTCTGTCTAGGGACCTGTTTCTTTCTTTTCTTTCTTTCTTTTTTTTTTTTTTTTAAAGCAAATACCCATCTTGCTGTAAAGATCCTTGGTGATTTTCCGAGAGAGATGGACAGATGCCAACTTGTGGCTTCCACTTCATTTTACATTTAGTACAATGATAAATTCGGATCTTTGTCTTGTTCTGACAAGTGAATTTTTTCAGAGAACAGAGGGAAAACCATAGAGAACGTCTATGTTTTTAGCCTAACTTACAGGCTGGAGGTAGTTTCAAACGTACCCTAATGTATACATCTCTCTTTACAAAACTTGCAAGAGTTTTCTAAAAGAGAAGGCAGGAGTGATTCGTAAAATTTTAAAAGCTTTTCATAAGTCCCTTAGTCAGCACTTATCTTCGTATTGAACACAACTTTGTTTAATGGCCAAAAAATGCATGAATCAGTAAAATGTTAGACACCCACCAGAGACTGGCTCATTCTTTTTGCTATAAATGACTCATCATGTACTCTTTGCCATTCTACTTCTTCTCTTTTATTTTTTGTTTGTCTGAAGCAGAGTTGATTGAATGCACTCTTTAATCATGGTTCCAAGGCTATTGTGGCTGCTCCTTTTGAGTCGTCTGTGGATAGATAATGAACGGGCAAGTTCACCGGAGAATCAAGAAGGACACTGCCTCTGAACTCCCACCCACATCTTACAAACCACTTCTGAAGGTCTCCTACCCACCTTACAATTTTCAACAGCCATGTCTTCCAGACCCGCAGATGCTTAGCCGGGCTGATTCTTTCACTTGAGTAAAATAAAATGAATCCGGGATCTCACCGAGAGTACTTGACCCTATACTCGTAGCAAGTATATTGCATTCGCATATTTAAGGTTCCCTAATGCCTCTTGGAAGTAAACTCAGGACAGACTGGGTGAGCTAGCGACAGCCCAGGGAAAATCTGTGGGGTGGTCTTCTGGGCAAGGCTAGCAGAGCAAGGCTACAATCAATGATTTCCAGTCACTATGCAGGAAGGAAAGTCCTACCCCTTACCCAGGTAAGAAAGAAATCTGGAAAGAAGTGCTCTTAAGAAAGATCTGATAGTACTTTTCAATGTGGTCTTCTGGTTTGGGGTCTGATTGGCCCACACTGATGTCCAGGAAACTGACCAGAGCTGATGAAGCTATGGATACCAGCAACTACTGACCCAGAGGGAACCTGTAGGAGTGACTCAGAGGCAGAGAGCTCCCCGGGAGGGCAGCCCCCTATGTTCTGCTTACTCTAGGGGCAGTAGGTTGCCCATGATGGGGCCTGGCAGTGAGGTTTCCCGGTCCAGCCTATGAGCAACCTCCAGAGACCCTGAGAGCCAGTGGATGCAAGTGCCCTGGCACCAGTAAGGCCAGAGACCAGGTTCTTACAGCACTGGAGTCAAATGCACCGTGTGACTGGGGCTAGAATTCACTTCACTAGGGGGCTTGCTGGCGTGCAGTCCGCACTGGAGCTGGGTATGCTTTTAGGCCTGGGGAGGAGGCAAGAGTTCAGGATAAAGGTGGGAGGTGGCCTAGGCTTGCCTGGCTGGGAGGCTCATAAAACTCCCCTGGTGAGAAGTTCACTCTCGTTTTCCAGAGATGAGCTTTAAAAGGCAGTTGGTTTGTATTTGTTTGCAGTTGATCTAACATTTGGACATGTGCTCTGGAGGACAAATACCTGGGTATCCCCTTCTTACCACCACAATCACAGGTTTATAAAAGAGAGGACTTTATTTACATTCTTTCAGGAGAAACATCCCCCTCCTCTAGAGCTTCCTCTTTGCCCTGTTCTTCACTGTGTGTGTGTGTGTGTGTGNCAGAATTTATTTATTTATTTATTTATTTTTTACTTTACAATACTGTATTGGTTTTGCCATACATTGACATGAATCCATCACGGGTGTACATGAGTTCCCAATCCCAAACGTCCCTCCCACCAACCTCCCCATATCATCTCTCTGGGTCATCCCAGTGCACCAGCTTGCCACCTCTTCTGAAGATCTTCTGCCTCTGTTAGATCCATACCATTTCTGTCCTTTATTGTGCCCCTTTTTGCATGAAATGTTCCCTTGGTATCTCTAATTTTCTTGAAGAGATCTCTAATCTTTCCCATCCTATTATTTTCCTCTATTGCTTTGCACTGATCACTTAGGAAGGCTTTCTTATCTCTCCTTGCTATTCTTTGGAACTCTGCACTCAGATGGATATATCTTTCCTTTTCTCCTTTGCCTTTCATTTCTCCTCTTTTCTCAGTTATTTGTAAGACCTCCTCAGACAACCATTTTGCCTTTTTACATTTCTTTTTCTTAGGGATGGTCTTGATCACCGCCTCCTGTACAGTGTTACAAACCTCTGTCCATAGTGCTTCAGGCACTCTATCAGATCTAATCCCTTGATTCTATTTGTCATTTCCACTGTGTAATCATAAGGGATTTAATTTAGGTAGGTCATACCTGAATGACCTAGTGGTTTCCCCTATTTTCTTCAATATAAGTCTGAGTTTGGCAATAAGGAGTTTATGATCTAAGCTACAGTCAGCTCCCATTCTTGTCTTTGCTGACTGCATAGAGCTTCTGCATCTTTGATGCAAAGAATAGAATCAATCTGATTTTGGTATTGACCATCTGTTGATGTCCATGTGTAGAGAAATCTCTTGTGTTGTTGGAAGAAGGTGTTTGCTATGACCCATGCATTCTCTTGGAAAAATTGTTAGCCTTTTCCCTGTACTCCAAGGGCAAACTTGCTTGTTCCTCCAGGTATTTCTTGACTTCCTATTTTTGAATTCCAGTCCCCTATGATAAAAAGGACATCCTTTTTGGTGTTAGTTCTAAAAGGTCTTATAGGTCTTCATAGAACAATTCAGCTTCAACATTAGTATTTGGGGCATAGACTTGGATTACAGTGATATTGAATGGTTTGTCTTGGAAATGAACAGAGATCATTCTGTCATTTTTGAGATTGTATCCAAGTACTGCATTTCAGAGTCTTTTGTTAACTGTGAGGGCTACTCCACTTTTTCTAAGGGATTCTTGCCTTAGAAAGAATAGTAGTAGATACAATGGTCATCTGAATTAAATTTGCCCATTTTGGTCCATTTTAGTTCATTGATTCCTAAAACATCAATGTTCACTCTTGCCATTAACATTTTTTAACTTAATATTCACTTAATAGCTTTCCCATATAAGATACTTTTAATAAACTTTGTAGTATTTTTATCTTTGATCTGGGACTCATTTTGGAAATTTCTATGATTGACTAATTACTTTATATTTTCTGGCTTTCCTATAATAAACAATATTGAGATGAGCAACCTTATACATTAGAGAAGGCAACGGCACCCCACTCCAATACTCTTGCCTGGAAAATCCCATGGATGGAGGAGCCTGGAAAGCTGCAGTCCATGAGGTCACTGAGGGTTGGACACAACTCAGTGACTTCACTTTCACTTTTCACTTTTATGCATTGGAGAAGGCAATGGCAACCCACTCCAGTGTTCTTGCTTGGAGAACCCCAGGGACAAGGGAGCCTGGTGGGCTGCCGTTTATGGGGTCGCACAGAGTCAGACATGACTGAAGTGACTTAGCAGCAGCAGCAGCAACCTTATACATACCTGGTTGTGTTTCTGTGTAGTCATTTCTTCAGAATAAATTCCTATGCATACATACAGAAAACCAAAAACTTATTTGTAATACGTTTCCAATTTGCCTTCTAGACCATCTGTATAAATTCATTATCAGCAATAGTACCAAGTTCTCACATCCCACCTGTGCTGGTTATTATCAACATATGTGCACTTTTGCCGATACAAAATAATTGTTTGAATTCTAATTAAAGCTAAGATTATTTGATGCTTCCTGCTGCCAGGTACTGGGCTAATGCCTTAAAAGATCATGAAGTCAGCCATTTTTAGGTCCTCCATCAGCCCAACCAAGCAAGACCATACTTCCAGTCCAGGTGATTCATTATCCATCACTCTTAAAGAAACCAGAAACTAAAACCCCATTGCCTTTGAGTCCATCTTTCATCTGGGAATGCTCACGAGTCAGTGCTCTGGCACCAGCTCTCTGTGCATTATGCCCAGGATGCCCTGTACTTTCTGGCTATACCTGCACATCCATTGCCCTCCACTTCCAACCTACCCTCTTTAGGTATTTTTCTTTATAGCTTCTGCTTTGAAATATCTTTCTTATTCAGTAATTCATACATGCACATTTATATTTACACAGAGATGTTCATTGTATTTCCTCACAACTCCTTGTATTTTTGGAAGGTTGGTAGTGATGTCCCCTTTTTCATTCTTGACTTTAGTAATTTGTCTTTTTTTTTCTTTTTTCTTGCTCAGTCTAGCTAAAGATTTGTCACTTGTGTTGATTTTTATTCAAAGAACAAACGTTTTATTGACTTTCTCTATTATTTTATTTATTCTTTTTAAATTTTTAAAATGTTTTATATATATATAATTAATTCACAATATTGTGTTAGTTTTGGGTGTACAGCAAAGTGATTTAGTTATACAGATTCATATATTTCTTCTCTTTCAAATTCTTTTTCCACATAGACTGTTACAGAGTATTGATTATAGTTTCCTGTGATATACAATAGATCCTTGTTGATTATCTGCTTTACATATAGTAGTGTGCAAATGTCAATCCCAAGCTCCCCATTCATCCACCTCGTCATTTCCCCCTTGGTATCCACAAGTCTGCCCTCTAAGTCTGTGAGTATGTTTCTGTTCTGTAAATAAGTTCACTGGCACCATTTCTTAGATTCCACATGTGTGACATCATATGTATTTGTCTTTCTCTGACTTACTTCACTTAGTATGATCATCTCTGTGTCCATCCATGTTGCTGCAAATCACATTGTTTCATTGTGTTTTGTGGCTGAGTAATATTCCATTGTATAAACGTACCACATCTTTATCCATCCTTCTATTGATGGACATTTAGGTTGCTTCCACATCCTAGTTATTGTTAACAGTGCTGCAATGAACACTGAGGTACATGTATCTTTTCAAATTATGGTGTTCTCCACACATATGCCCAGGAGTAGAATTGCTTGATCAGATGGTAGCTCTATTTTTAGCTTTTAAAGAAACTGTTCTCCATAGTAGCTGTACCAATTTACATTCCCACCAACAGTGTAAGAAGGTTCCCTTTTCTCCATACCCTCTCTAGCATTTATTGTTTGTAGACATTTTGATGAAGGCCATTCTGACCAGTGTGAGGGGATACCTCATTGTAGTTTTGATTTGCATTTCTCTAATGATTAGTGCAGATGGTAACTGCAGCCATGAAATTAAAAGACGCTTACTCCTTGGAAGGAAAGTTATGACTAACCTAGATAGCATATTCAAAAGCAGGGACATTACTTTGCCAATTAAGGTCTGTCTAGTCAAGGCTATGGTTTTTCCAGTGGTCATGTATGGATGTGAAAGTTGGACTGTGAAGAAGGCTGAGAACCGAAGAATTGATGCTTTTGAACTGTGGTGTTGGAGAAGACTCTTGAGAGTCCCTTGGACTGCAAGAAGATCCAAGCAGTCCATTCTGAAGGAGATCAGCCCTGGGATTTCTTTGGAAGGAATGATGCTAAAGCTGAAACTCCAGTACTTTGGCCACCTGATGCAAAGAGTTGACTCATTGGAAAAGACTTTGATGCTGGGAGGGATTGGGGGCAGGAGGAGAAGGGGACGACCGAGGATGAGATGGCTGGATGGCATCACAGACTTGATGGACGTGAGTCTGAGTGAACTCCGGGAGTTGGTGATGGACAGAGAGGCCTGGCGTGCTGCGATTCATGGGGTCGCAAAGAGTCAGACACGACTGAGCAACTGAACTGAACTGAATGATTAGTGATGCTAAACAACATTACCCTTGACTGTGGTAGATTAATTAAGCTGTACCCCAGGCCCCTAAGAGAATGCCTTTACTCATGCTCCCTTGGCAAGTTGCTGCAGAATTGTGGTGCAGGAGCAAAATGCTTTTTGTAATAATTATCAGTGTGTATTTATGTGCATGTGTGAAGTACTCAACTTATCTCTGTTCAACACCTAAGAGATTGCCCTAGAAAAGCATGAAACTTAAAACATTCTGCAATTAAAGCAGAAATTGGCAATTTGGATATCAGCCAAAGGAAACTGATCTAATACTAAGTAAAAAATTTGATGTCCAGGCAGAGTTCAGAGTACTGAAAGGGCAGGTAGAACATTCCCACAGCACAGGCAGGAATGACAGGCTCCCATCCTAGATGCAGGGTTAAACTGCTGGGACCTAGAGCCGTCAGTTACATCACACCTACCTCAAGTGAAGGCCAGCTCTGAGCAGCTTCCCAGGTTTCGCCCTGAAGGACATCAGAGACCGTTCCTACTGAGGCCAGAACGCCAGGAAGCCAGAGTTCTCCAGCACCTTCCCTTACTCTTGCTCTTTTTCTCTTTTGTTTTCTTCTAGTCTCTGAGTTAAAGCGTATAGAGAGAAGAGAGAATAAAATTTCCTCAGAGTCACAGGCCTCTGATTGTTTTCTCCTCTTTCCTAGACTGAAACAAGAAGCTAGAGAGGAAAAAAAAATTCCACTCATAACCATCATAAGTATTTCAGTGGAAAGCTCTGAGCAGCAATGTCAGTGTAAGCTGAAGAGTGCTACTGAGACAGGAAGGGGACAGGGCACAATCTTTAAAAGAACGACAGCCACGGAAGTTACAACCAAACTGGTTATAACCAACTAGGTCCATGATGGGATACAATTTACTTCCTGCTTAGCACAGGCGGCTGCGACTGGCGCACTAAGCGCGGCCAAGAGGAGCTACCCCACGGCCGAGGCCAGGGGCAGAAGCAGGGAGGACCCCAAGCCCGAGGGGCAGTGGCCAAGAGGAGTTATCCCACATCCGAGGTCAGGGGCAGCGACCGAGAGTGCCAGGCTGCAACAGCGCAGGAATGGCCGAGAGGAGCTACCAGGATCGGTGGCCGGAAAGAGCTACCCCGCGCCCGAGGCCAGGGGCGGCGGCGGGAGGGAGGAGCAACCCCACATCCAAGGAGCGGTGGCTGCGTGGGCGCAGGAGGGCCTAGAGGAGCTATTCCACGTTCAAGGTTAGGAGGGGCAGCAGTGAAGGCATACCCCTCGTCCAAGGAAAGGAGCAGCAGCTGCGCTTTGCTGGAGCAGCTGTGAAGAGATACCCCACGTCAAAGGTAAGAGAAACCCAAGTAAGACGGTAGGAGTTGCAAGAGGGCGTCAGAAGGCAGCCACACTGAAACCATAATCACAGAAAACCTGTCAATCTAATCACACTAGGACAACACCCTTGTCTAACTCAATGAAACTAAGCCATGCCCGTCAGAGAAGGCAATGGCACCCCACTCTAGTACTCTTGCCTGGAAAATCCCATGGACGGAGGAGCCTGGTAGCCTGCAGTCCGTGGGGTCGCTGGGAGTCGGACACGACTGAGCGACTTCATTTTCACTTTTCACTTTCATGCATTGGAGAAGGAAATGGCAACCCACTCNTCCAAAATTGCCTTAGTTCCAATTTTTAGTTTTAGTATCTTTACTTTTCTCAGATTAGGCAAATTCCGTTTGTCTTGCTTATAACCCCAAACTTTAATCAATTCACCTAACTTGCAGATTGAAAAGAAAGTAAAAGTGTTAGTTGCTCAGTTGTGCCCAACTCTTTGTGACACTGTAGACGGTAGCCCACCAGACTCCTGTCCATGGGATTTCCCAGGCAAGAGTACTGGAGTGGGTTTCCATTCCCTTCTCCAGGGGATACTCCCCACCCAGGGATCAAATCCAGGTCTCCTGTATTGTAGGCAGATTCTTAACCATCTGAACCACCAGGAAACCTCGCAAATTATTAGAAGTTAAATAACATAATGTATGCAAAGAATTGTGCACAGAGGCTGTCACAAGCATTTGATGAATATAAACTTCATATTATTAAGGGTGAGGGTGAAAGTCAAATCAAAATGATATGTACTTTGTGAAACTTATAAATGCCAGTGAGCTATTATAAGTTTATTTTCATTCTTTCTCTGAGAGGGACAATTTAACATATGCAGATTATAAATTCCTCTTACTTGAATTCATGTTGTTTTAAAGATTCAGTCTCATGCTGTTCACATCACTATATTAGAACTTACTGTACTTGTTCTTTCTCTTTAGATAAACAATGGTAATGTGTCCAAAACAATCCAGTTGGAATTAATTAAATTAGCCTATTGGAAAAATAACATGCTTTAGGTACATTTCTGAGGAGTCCATCTCAACATTAAACATTTCCTTAAGAAATTAATAAAATCAGTTGATGTTTGTCTCATCCGACCATCTGGGTTTCTACACTAATTGCTGCTGACGAGTCACTCTTTCTGTTGAATTTTTAAGTTCAGGTAGGAACAGCATTTTGTTCTTTATCATTTATGCTTCAGTTCTCACTCACTCACAAAAGAGAATTCAAACAAACAGATTAAGAAAAATGAGCAGGAGCATAATCCCAGGGTATGTCCATATGCTTTAATTACAAAATAAGTTTAGGCCTTAAAAGTTAAATATTTCTAGATAAACTTAATTAAAAATAGACATAACCGTTAAATAGAAGAAATAGAATTCCAGGTCAGGCTAGACCTCTTGGTGTAATTTGTGCATGGCTAAACTCCCTTTTTTGCCTGGATACAGCAGCTGTGTCCCATTCAATAAACCAACATGTCATGAGTGTGTATTTTGTGTGTGTGTGTNCGTTAAATAGAAGAAATAGAATTCCAGGTCAGGCTAGACCTCTTGGTGTAATTTGTGCATGGCTAAACTCCCTTTTTTGCCTGGATACAGCAGCTGTGTCCCATTCAATAAACCAACATGTCATGAGTGTGTATTTTGTGTGTGTGTGTGTTCTGCCATTGGTATTGCTGTTACAGAGATTATACCAAACATACCAAGGAAGTTAAGAATTCTCTTCACAGAGACTTAGTTGAAGGTCCAGGTTCACAACCTATTAAATATTATATCTCAGTTTCCTCAGCTGAAAATTAAGGAGACTGATGGGTCCAGCAAGCACTCAAGGGGATGGGAATCAGTGAGGCTACATATCAACTAGAAAGGCATTATCAAATATAAGTGCTTCTCTGGTGACTCAGCGGTAAAGAATCTGCCTGCAATGTGGGAGACCTGGGTTCAATCCCTGGGTTGTGTAGATCCCCTGGAGAAGGGAACAGCTACCCACTCTAGTATTTTGGCCTGGAGAATTCCATAGACTGTACAGTCCACAGGGCCACAAAATTCGGACATGACTGAGCGACTTTCACTATCATNAAAATTCCTTGCCTCCTCTTTGTATTTCTAAGGTCTCCAGTGCTACAGTTTCTTGCTTGCACTAAATATGTCTTGAATAAGAAGGACAAGTGTCCTGGAGAGAACTGCAGATCGTGGAACTTTTGCTTCTGATTATGTAAAATGAAAACATTTGAAATGCCTGCATAAATGCATATTTGTTATTATTATAGTCTCATACTTTATCTTCATTTTTGATTGCTATTTAATCAGCAAAAGCTTGGAACACTTCAGCTTTTAGTTTCTCCCTCTGTTAAGCAAGTAATGATCTGTAAACAAATACTTAAATAAGTGCTACTTAAAGGAACCTCTAAATCCTTTTGCAATGTAAAGAATTCTTTTATTGTGCAAACGAGCTTACCTTCTAATTTTGTTTTTGAGAGTTTGCTTTTCAGTAACTCCATTTACCTCTTATGTTTAGAACTTAATTACACATGAAGGAGTAGGTATTAGCCTTCCCTTGCTGCTGTAATAAATTACCACAGACTAGCAACATAAAACAAATGTTTTTTGTTAGCTCACACTTCCAGAGGTCAGCAATCAGGGAGGCCTCTTTTAGGTTCTAAATTCTGGTTCTCACAAAGCAAAAGCGAGGTGTGACCCAGCTAGGGCCTTTTTTGGAGGCTNTGTAATAAATTACCACAGACTAGCAACATAAAACAAATGTTTTTTGTTAGCTCACACTTCCAGAGGTCAGCAATCAGGGAGGCCTCTTTTAGGTTCTAAATTCTGGTTCTCACAAAGCAAAAGCGAGGTGTGACCCAGCTAGGGCCTTTTTTGGAGGCTCTGGAAAGACTCCACTCCCAAATTCATTTAGGTTGTTGGTCAGATTCCATCTCGGCCATCAGTAAGAGGTGCTGTCTGCTCCCGGAAGACACCTAGATTCCCCTGCATTTGACAAGGTCCTCTGTATCTTCATACTAGCTGGGGCACATCAGTTCTTATTCTTCACATCTCTGTATTTTCCTTCTGTCTTTTCTTCTGTGTTTTAGGGGCTCCTGTGATTTGATTCACAAAATCTGCCTGCCATGTAGGAGACACAGAAGGTCAGGAAGATCCCTTGGAGGAGAAAAAGGCAATCCACTCCGGTATTCTTGTTCAGAAAAGCTCAAGGATAGTGGAGCTTGGCGGGCTCCAGTACATAGGGCTGCAAAGAGAGGAAAAAAACTGAGAGGCTGAGCATGTGATCAGATTAGCTCCGTCTGAATAATCTCCCCTTTTCTTGGTCCAGTGTGCTCCATAGTTTAACACAGCCACAAGAATAGTCTCTCTTCATGTTCGTGGGTTCCAGGCACTAGGATGTAGAATCTCGAGTGTTTTCCTAGAATGTCTGCCCACCGCAGGGACGCCTCTACAGAAAAAACTGTTTGCTACTCTGCTTCCTCTTTTGTCTTCTCTTGAATGTTCTTGAAGAGGATATCTCTTCAAGGTTGGGAGGCTGAACAGAAGTCAGCACAGTAACAGTGGCAGAGCGAGAAGTCAAATACAACAGATTGCTCGACAATTTTCTTAAGTTATCATTATTGAAAACTGAAGCTTCTCAGATGGAGCCAAACCCAAGTTCTGAGGAAGAATCTGTACAAACTCAAGTTTCCTTGTGTTAGTAAGAGCAATATTGTTGAGCTAGATTCTCTGAGGTGCAAGATTGTATATTATATATTTAATGCTTGGAAATACTCTGTGATTATAGTAGGTACTCAATGTTTCTCCATTAACTATTAAAAAAAAAAAAAAACAAGACTGAACAGAGATGGAAAAGACTGATAAATAAGAAAGTTCTTGATTAAAACTAGATATTTTATCCCAGTGCCATACAGTTGTGATCACTATAGCTTTGTGGTATGGTTTGAAATCTGGGACATGATATATCTAGCTTTGCTCTTCTTTGTTAAGATTGCTTTTGTTATTTGGGATCTTCTCTGACTCCATACAAATTTTATAATTTTTCAGTACTGTGAAAAACCCCATTGGTATTTTGATAGGGACTGCATTGAATCTGTAAATTGCTTTGGTTACTTTAGCAATATTAATTTTTCCAATCTGTTAGTATGAAATACTTTCCATTTATTTGTGTTATCTTCCATTTCTTTCAACAGCTTTTTATAGTTTTCAGATTATAGGTTTTCTACCTCCTTGGTGAAATGTATTCAGTATTTTATTCTTTTTGATGCAATTGTTAATGGGGTTCTTTTTTTATTTTTGTTTTTTAATTTAAATTTTATTTTTTTACTTTACAATACTGTATTGGTTTTGCCCTACATTGACATGTATGTTTTGCCATAATTGACATGAATCCACCACAGGTGTACATGAGTTCCCAACCCTGAACCCTTCTCCCATCACGCACCCCATATCATCTCTCTGGGTCATCCCAGTGCACCAGCCCCAAGCATCCTGTATCCTGTATCAAACCTAGACTAGTGATTCATTCTTACATGATAGTGTACATGTTTCAATGCCATTCTCCCAAATGACCCCACCCTCGCCCTCTCCCACAGAGTCCAAAAGTCTGTTCTTTACATCTGTGTCTCTTTTGCTGTCTTGCATATAGGGTTATCATTACTATCTTTCTAAATTCCGTATATATGTGTTAGTATACTGTATTGGTGTTTTTCTTTCTGGCCNACTGCAGCACACCAGGCTTCCCTGTCCTTCACCATCTCCCAGAGTTTGCTCAAACTCACGTCCATTGAGCTGGTAATGCCATCCAACCATCTCATCCTCTGTCACACCCTTCTGCTCCTTGTTATTATTGACAGATTAGCTACAAATATGACATCATCAATGCAGTGATTTACCTTGCCAAGGATCAGTGACTGCTGAAACCATTCAGTAAGAAAGCTGTGAGAAAATAGTTTGTATACTCTCGAAACAGCACCTCAGAGTTCACTCAATTATAAAGGAAAAGAGGTATCCTTAGCATGGAGCAATCTAGTAATACCACCATGAAAAATAATCAGATTTAGCATCACTGATAATTAAACAAATAAGATTATGAGCCTTCTTAAAAAGGCAATGGGAATTATATAACATCTCCCGTAGTTCTCCTATCCAAAACATTTGCTCTGTGTATAATCATCCAGGTTTTGACATATTCTACAGAATACTCAGCCCAGAATCTTCAAATACTTCAATTTCAAGAAAACTTTAGGAATCTATGGAGACTTGACGAATGCAGTGTGTGAATCTAGATTGGGTAAAAATATAAAACCTTATACAGAGAAAAAATTAATGAAAAATAGGTTAAGTGCATTATGGGCTGTATGTTAAATAATATTATTGCATCAATAATCAATTTCTTGTTTTGATAATGATGTTGTTGCTTTGTAAGAAAACACTGGAACATCTACAAGTAAAGAATCAGGTGGAAGCTTTTGGTAAAGGTCCTTGGTATGGGTATAATTCTTGGATTAGCAAATCAGAAGGAAGAAACTACCTAGAAAAATGTATTAAGTATGTCATGAATGATACATCATTGAGTATCTAGTTCTTTGGAGGGTTAATAATCAAATAAATGAAAACTTCTGCTCTTGATAGACTAACCAGAAAGTGGTCCAACAAGCCAAATGGTAACATGTATAAGAACATAAGAAACTCAATAATCATCAATAGGCATTTACTACACACTTCTCGCGCCCCTTACTGTGATAACTTTATAAGTATGAAGTATGAAAAATGCCCATGAAGTATAAAGTCTAGTTGGCAAGACAGGTCTGGTACACATGAAACAATTTAAAAGCAGTACAAGACACCATGTCCTCAAAGGCCGATTTCTGTGGTTTGAACTAAAAATGTAATAAGAATTTTTGGAAGGAAGAGACTGATGTCAGATGAAGTTGTTGGGAATTGGGGCTTGTCACACATTAAAACAAGCACAGAACTTGATCTTAGTGCAAAAGCTACCCACGTATGTGCCGAGGAAATTCACTAATGGAGAGTGTGTGATGAAAGTTAGGTTTTATTCATCAGAAGCACTTCCATGGCTGGGGGTGGGGGAGTGGTGCAGTAGACGTTTGAGCAACATTTGAAGATAAGTTGCAAAATTATAGGACTCGCTAAATATATGTTAGAGAGAAACCAACCCCAGAGATTCATTTCTTTAGGTTCACACGTTTATGAGTAGAGAATCTCGGGCCCCGAGAAGGGCTGTAATTTGTAAGAAACAAAGCAGAAATTTGCTCAATGGCAGAAAGCTGGATGGGAATCCAGCAACCAGGTCAACTCTGGCAAGCCACTCAGCACTCCTGAACCTTTGACAACATGGCAGCTGGGATGTCTTCCAACAGGATAAGGTGTCCTTTGAATCTGAGTCCCCTTAACAGCTTACCAGACCACGTGAATGTGGAAATGACTCCGTAGGACTTCTGAAATTTGGTCACTGAAAGACTCCTCCTTGGCATCTTGAGCTGGCCAATCACTCAGAGGCCACCCTGCTCTATGACGCCAAGCTCCACTGAGATGTCCTGCGGGATATGAAATAATACAGGAGAAAGAAAAAACAGCCAAGGAACACCAAGGCTGAAGACATGTGAGGGAAGAAGTCACTTTTGAAGCGGCTCCTCCAGTCCAGCTACCCCAGCTGAGGCCATGTGGGTTACAGATGAATCTCCAAGTCCATCTTGAATTTCTGACCAACACCTGTGTCTCCAATTAAAAAGTTGTTTTAAACCACTAACCTTTGAAGCAATGTGCATGCACGCTAAGTTGCTTCAGTCGTGTCCAACTTTGTGCAACCCTATGGACTGTGGTCTGCCAGGCTCCTTCCTCTCTTCATGGGATTCTCCAGGCAAGAATACTGGCATGGGTTGCCATGCCCACCTCCAGGGGATTTTCCCAACCCAGGGATTGAACCTCCATCTCTTATGTCTCCTGCTTTGGCATGTGGGTTCTTTACAACTAGCACCATCTGGAAAGCTCTTGAAGTTGTGTCCTCCAAAGTAATAGACAGTCCACTGGTTTCTAGTGTCTCGATAACTTTATTTTTTTTTTTTTTGCTTTTACAAAATTCCACAAGAAAAAAAGGTTTACAAATGATTGGTTAAAGAAGTAAGCAAGTAGCAGGTAACAAGTTTGTTTAAATAGAAGAGTAGCTTGTCACAGAAATAACAGGAAGTACCTTTGGGAAACAAGGGGTGCCAAAAATTAATATTCTCATGTTGTTTTCTAAGGATATGGAAACTTAATTCTGGCTGGCAAAAAATGTCACTGTTTCTCTTAAATTTATGAAACTGTAATGAAATGCTTTCGAACTGTGGTGCTGGAGAAGATTCTTGACAGTCTCTTGGACAGCAAGGAGATCAAACCAATCAATCCTAAATAAAATTAACCTTGAATATTCATTGGAAGGACTGATGGCTGAAGCTCCAATATTTGGTCCCCCCTGATGTGAAGAACCGACTTATTGGAAAAAACCCTGATGCTGGTAAAGATTGAGGGCAAGAGAAGAAGGGGGTGACAGGATGAGATGGTTGGGTGGCATCACCGACACAATGGACGTGAGTTTGAGCAAGCTCGGGGAGATGGTGAAGAACAGGGACGCTTGGCGTGCTGCAGTTCATCAGGTCACACAGAGCTGGACTTAGCAACTGACCCACAATTCACAGTCTTCTCTTTGAGTCTAACTATGCTTTTCTGTAATATCTGAAAGATAATATTTGTTCTTCCCATCTCAAAGAGGGTGGTGACAGCAAAACATGACTGTCACCTCACCAAGATGTGCCCACTCTCTCCACCTTCCAGGCACGTGGTAAGATTACACTTCTGCTGCCCTGTGGTTGAGTGAGGTCATGTGATTAGATGCTTGAGCTGTGAGCATAAGTAACACATATCACTCCCAAGCCAGGGCATTTAATTGTCAGTTCTAGACCTTCCTTAGAGAAGGAAATGGCAATCCACTCCAGTGTTCTTGCCTGGAGAATCCCAGGGATGGGGGAGCCGGTGGGTTGCCATCTATGGGGTTGCACAGAGTCGGACACGACTGAAGCGACTTGGTAGTAGTAGTAGTAGACCTTCCAGAGTTCTCTTTCCTGATCAACAACTGAAATAGTCTGGGCCCATCATCCTGGATTCCTGGATTAATCTGGTGATCAAAGAGCTCAGCCAACCCATGAAATACATATAACCTGAATGAGAAGCAAACCTTTGTTTATTTAAGTCAAAGAGATTCTGAAAATGGCTCCTTATTGCAACATGGGATAGCCTATTCTGACTGATGCAACAAAGACAATTGGAAATACTCTTGGAAATGGAGAAATGATACAAAGCTGTGCTATTCTGCTCAGTTCAGCTCAGTCGCTCAGTAGCGTCTGACTCTTTGTGACCTCATGGACTGCAGCACGCCAGGTCTCCCTGTCGATCATCAACTCCTGGAGCTTGCTCAAACTCATGTCCATTGAGTTGGTGATGCCATCCAACCGTCTCATCCTCTGTCAGCCCCTTCTCTTCCCACCTTCAATCTTTCCCAGCATCATGGTCTTTTCTAATGAATCAGCTCTTCACATCAGGTGGCCAAAGTATTGGAGTTTCAGCTTCAGCATCAGTCCTTTGAATGAATATTCAAGGTTGATTTCCTTTAGGGTGGACTGGTTTGGTTTCCTTGCTGTCCAAGGGACTCTCATGAGTCTTCTCCAGCACCACAGTTAATAATAACACCCTTTGTAATAACAGCTATACTGTTACAGTTATACTGTTATTACAAAGAACAGGCATCAACAGGTCTATCAGTAGGGCAGCAACCCAGAACGACTTGGTCAGCTGTGTGAGGCAAATTTTCCATCTTGATTGACAAGTCACCCAGCTCCTTAGAGTTGAATTTCTCTGTGTAGATGATGAGGATGAGGATGGTGGTGATGTGCAGAAGTTGGAAGAATATCTACATGTGATTGGAAACCACTGAGCCCTGACTTCTGATCCTCACCACATATCTGTCAAATGGGCTTGACCATCCTTGTTTCCACACGTATAGAAGATGAGTCTACAGAAGTTTAATAGTGTGTTCTTTCCATTTCCTTCCAACCTTTGGATCTCCAGTTAGAAAAGGAAGTCTAGGCTGTGGTAAAGAAAAGGGATGGGCTTCTCTATTAAACTCATATTCATTATCATTCAGTTGCAAGTTGTGTCCAACTCTTTGCGACCCCATGGACTGCAGCATGCCAGGCTTCCCTGTCCTTCGCTATCTCCCAGAGATTGCCCGAGTTCATGTCCAATGAGTTGGTGATGCCATCCAACCGTCTCATCCTCTGTCACCCTCTTTTCCATCTGCCTGCAATCTTTCCCAGCATCAGGGTCTTTTCCATATAGAACATGGCAAATGTTCTGAACATGTCATATGCTTGCTTTCACTGATGTCTTAGAGGGAAGCTGAGACCAGCCGAGACAGCTCTGCATCCAAGTCATCTGGTCCCCATGTGTGGGGATGTGCGTGCTTTCCTGTGGCCTCACGGGATGGCACAGATATTAATTGCCTAATATGTGAGAAGCAGGGGCTGGGAAGAATAATCCTCCATTCCAGAGCCAGCTTGGTTTTACCTTCATGGGCCTCATGCACTACTCACAGGCCTCTTGGGGCTTGAAAGCACCAATAGGAGCTGCAGCCCCACTCTGGGCATGCGGGGGGTGGCATCGAGACCATAGTCTGACCGGATTAAGGACAGATGGTGAACATGAAAGGTAAAGATGTTCAAAATATCCCCGGTCCCACCCTAAATTTTGGGTGGCCCTAACCCAGCCTGGGACCAGCATTTGCATGCAGAGATCTTAAATTAGAGCACATCAAATAAATCATTTCAGAGCATTTCAGTCTGGTCTAGGATAATAAGGACTTTGGAAGAGTAAGGAGGAGAGACCAGAAAAGCTCACACTGGTGTGATTCTTGTTGGTGCGACACGGATCTGAGCAAGATTTCACAGACATGGCCTCTGCCCCTCTCCTTGAGACATCAGCCTCTCTCATCCTCAGATTATCAAACCCCTGTCTTCTGCTGGGTCTCATCCTAAGCCTCAGATATCACCCTCCCTTCCTGTCCTTTCTCTTAAGAAATTCCACTTCCTTCTCCAAGACACCTCTAGGAAATGAGATCTGTTCCACACACCTTGGCTGAGTTCAGATCTCTAGTATCTCAATGCCTTTGCTTACAGAATCACTTCCCAGAGGTATGTGTATGACAACTTGTAACTTCCCTTGGCTTCCTAGACAGGCCATTTCCTCATTTACTCCTTCAATTAACAAGAGTTAATTGGCCACTCAAAGTGCAAGGCAGTGGGCTTGGCACCAGGCAGAGCCATGGATCATGGAGGCACCAACCCTGTCCTTTTGGTACCTCCATGCCCAAATGGTATGCTTCTCTCTATGCTCATATGCTTCTCTCTAATTAGGTCCCCATCCTTTTCGATGGGGAGCTGATAAACCTCTAGTGGAGGTTTATCAATTTCCTCTTAGTGGAATAGCTGTATTTTAAAAAAAAAAACTTCACAGGGACTTCTCTGGTGGTCCAGTGGTTAAGACTCTACGCTTTCATGGCAGGGGGCACAGGCTCGATCCTTGGTCAGGGAACTAAGATCCCACATGCCATAGGATGTGGAAAAAAAAAAGACTATGTGCATTGAGTGTATTATATGCCTAGCGTAAAAATGTACAGTAATCATTTTGAATGCATTCACAGACAAAGCAGAGTAGAGAGAGCCTTGGATTCCAAGCAGGTTTCTTTGCAACCCCATGGATAGTAGCATGCCAGGCTCCTCCCTCCTCTGCTGTCCCCTGAAGTTTGTTCAGATTCATGTCCACTGAGCCAGTGATGCTGTCTAACCATCTCATCCTCTGCTGCTCCCTTTTGCTTTCACCTTTAATCCAGCATCAGGGTCTTTTTCAATGAGTCAGCTCTTCACATCAAGTGGCCAAGGTACTGGAGCTTCAGCTTCAGCAACAGACCTTCCAATGAATATTCAGGGTTGATTTCCTTTGGGACTGATTGGTTTAATATTAGATCCATTTTTTTTCTTTTTAAAATTAATTTATTTATTTTAATTGAAGGCTAATTACTTTACAGAATTGTGGTGGTTTTTGCCATACTTTACATGAGTCAGACACACGTGTACATGTGTCCCCCGTCCTGAGGCCCCTCCCACCTCCCTCCCCATCCCATCCCTCAGTTGCCCCAGTGCACCGGCTCTGAGTGCCCTGTCTCATGCATCAAACTTGGACTGGTCATCTATTTCACACAGGGTAATATACATGTTTCAGTGTTAGGTCCATTTTAATAAATGTTATCACTTAATTCCCATAGCTCTACAAAGAAAGTATTATTATGAATGTCCCTGAAAAGAATTGAAAAAGTATCAATGAAATAGATAACATATGAAGAATCAGCATCACTGCCTATGCTAGTCTTTTAGATTACATTTTTGGACGTCGTTTTATTTATTTATTTTGTCAATTTCCTATTTAATTTCCACCTTGTTAATGTGTTGAGGGGAATCTCGTGAGGAAGGAAGATCACAAGACAGGAGCCTGATAAGAGAAGTAAAAACTTTCCTCTTACTCGTCCAGCTGAAAAAGGGGTGCTGTGCTTATTTGCTCAGTTGTGTCTGACTCTGCGACTCCATGGACTGTAGGCCACCAGGATCTTCTGTCCATGGGATTCTCCAGGCAAGACTACTGGAGTGAATTGCCACGCCCTTCTCCAGGGGATCGGCCCAACCCAGGGATCAAACCAGGTCTCCCGCACTGCAGGCAGATTCTTTACTATCTGAGCCACCAGGGAAGCCCAAAGTCTTAATGTGTTAAAAGGGTTAATGTAGCAAAAGTTTTGATGAGGACTGAGAAGAACTGTGGAAGCTAAGAGCCAAACGAGGGGCAAAGCTACACGCACCAGGCAGGCAGCGCGGGCGGCTTCACCGCGAACCCCTCTCTGCCTCGGCATCACGCACGTGTTCTCCGGTTCTGTCTTCACTCCGGGCCCTCTGCAGGTGTTTAGCCTGTATCTTATCCACATGGAAGCTTGGCTTGGTCATTTAAGCCCTTCCAGCTTTACCTTCATTTTGCTCAACTGTCCTTTCAATCATCCAATTTCTCCACCTTTTGGCCCAGTACCAGCCCCCTTAGCCCCTCCCCCTGGGAATACCCTCACTTGTCTCTATCCACACCTTCCCATGTCCAGCCAAACCTTATTTTCAGTCTTAATTTCTGCATAAAATCTTCCCAGAGACTAGCCTTTTTCTAGAACATTCTAAATTATAAACTGCTGGTTCTCCCTCTCCTGTCTTATATATTAGTTATCATTTAGCGGCTTGTCTTCCCAAAGTGATCATGAGCTCAGTCCTAGCACAACAGTATACATCCTAAACCTCTGTATCCGATACAGTGTCTGGGGCCCTGAAGAAAATACAGAAAGAAATTGCTGGATAGACTGTCGAGTGCCCTCCATATAATCCATCCGCAAGGGGCAGTCACATTGGACTCTACCTGCAGGCCACTTTGAAGAAAATTGGCCAGTTAATTGAAAATAATTGGTCAATTCCATTCTTTAAAAAAAAAAAAAATCAATTCACCCATTTGTTTAATTGAATTAACTGGAAAATGCAGTTTTGCTTGTGTAGAACTGAGTTAAAAGGAAATGACCTCAGTAGTTTTCAAATTAAATCGTGTCAGAGAAAGATCATTTCAAATTGGCAGCTTGCAATGGAAACTATTCCACATTGCAATGTGCTTTCTCCCCTTAAATGCCTGACTGTTTTATTATTGTAAGATTGCTTATAAGCATGGTCAAAATGACCCCAGGGTCTGGATTTCTAAATCAAATGGCCCTGGCGTGTTTTTTTTCTGTCCAAACTTAAAAGGCTGAATGAAGATTTGTGTTTGACACATTCAATAAATAATAACAGAAAGAATTCTGTGTTATTTACTGGATGTTTTCACAAGAATGCTTTACCTAATTAACCCAGTATCATAAAACTACATGGAATAGTTAATGTGTGTTTTAATTTTGCAGCCTGGGTAACATATCTGTGAACAGCGCTAGTAAGAGCATATCATCAGGATCAACAGTTTGCAGCTAAGTGCAGAGGGGACTTGACAAAGAAAAAATAATAAAGGTATTGGCTTAAATGTCTACAGATCAGTGCCTCTCTTGAGCATTCCTATATATCCTGCTCTAGACAGCAAAGTGTCTGTTCTGCACTGGCAAATCCACTAGTCATCTCTTAGAGAGTGGTGGGCAGGCAGGAACCAGCCACTAGGCTAGCTGGAAAATTCTTATCCCAGTGCCCCATTCTCAAAAGGTCAATCCAGTTTACTGGCAGTGACGATGCCTGTCTGGCTAACAAAACACAAGCCAAGTCATCCTGACCTATTTCATCTAATTAAATCCTCTCTGGCCTTCTCTGGACCTCAGGTTTGAGGTTACCTACCACGTGATGAGAAAAATCAGAAGCCACACCATGGTCTGAACAGGACAGAAAGGGCCAGAAACGAGAATGCCAACGTGTGCCCGTGTGGGAGTGTGTCGGGCCGAAGGCGGGGAAGAAGGCAGCAACAGGTGCTTTGGTTGGAGTCTTCACTGTGTGCCAGGCACTGTCGCGGGCACTAGGGCTTGCCTGATTCCTGCTCGCAAGAGGCTGGGGAGGAGCGGGGGAGGGGAATGAGCTCAGCAACAGGTCAATCAGGAATTAAACGCAGATTTCCAAGGAAGCCGTTTAGCAGAGCGCCTGATCAGGACGGAAAGCTCTAAGGAAGAAGGGACATACCTAAGGAATGAGTACCAAGGGCAAAGGGGGGATGCCAGGCAGAGGGCACAGTGAAGGGGAGACACAGCCTGTGAAAGAGCTAGGGGCTCTCAGGCCAGAGCAGTCCGGCTTTGTTTATTTTTTCACTTTTTTTTTTTTTAAATTAAAATATAGGGGTGGGATGGGGAGGGAGATGGGAGGGAGGTTCAAAAGGGAGGGGATGTATGTATACCTATGGCTGATTCACGTTGAGGTTTGACAGAAAACAAAATTCTGTAAAGCAATTATCTTTCAATAAAAAAATAAATTAAAAAGAAAAAATAGAAATATAGTTGATTTACAGTGGTGTGCTAGTTTCAGGTTATAGCAAAGTGACCTCAGTATATATGTGTATATATATGTATATATCTTTCTCCTTTCAGATTTCTTCCATTATAGGTTATTACAGGATATTGAATACAGTTCCCCAGGCTATATAGAAAGCAGGTCCTTGTTGTTTATTTTATACACAGCGGTGTGTATCTGTTAATCCGGATTCCTAATGTATCTGTCTACTGTCCTTTCCTCCTTGGTAACCGAGCAGGAGGAGAAGAGGACAGCCGAGGATGAGATGGCTGGATGACACCACTGACTAGATGGACGTGAGTCTGAGTGAACTCCGGGAGTTGGTGATGGACAGGGAGGCCTGGCGTGCTGCGATTCATGGGGTCGCGAAGAGTCGGACACGACTGAGCGACTGAACTGAACTGAACTGAACTGAACCATAAGTTTGTTTTCTATGTCTGTGAGTCTATTTCTGTTTTGTAAAGAGCTTCCTTTGTATCATGTTTTAAGATTCCTCTTGCAGGTGATAGCGTATGATTTTTGTCTCTGTCTGACTAACTTCACCTAGTATGATAATCTCATGGTTCATCCATGTTGCTATAAATGGCATTCATTCTTTTCTGAGTAATATTCCACTGTGTTTCAAATAGGCTGTGAGTTTTATTAAGATACGATTTTGTCCTCAAAACTACTGAATAAGAATCTGCCAAGGCAGAGGCAGCGCTTGTCTGGTTTTTCACATGCTTGATCGGTGATTCTGAAACAAACCCCTTGCTAAGAATTTTTGCCTTAGCAAGTTGCAATTTTGGTTGGAGCAAAAAAAAAAAAACAAACAAAAAAAAAACCTGGCTACAGATGAGGAGCCTAATAGGAGAGTTGAAAGATCTGAGCAAGGGCTTTGTATGCCCCCTGAGGAAGGCGACCTGATCCCGAAAGCAACGGAG
Source organism: Neotragus pygmaeus (assembly GCA_006410875.1). Classification (NCBI taxonomy): domain Eukaryota; kingdom Metazoa; phylum Chordata; class Mammalia; order Artiodactyla; family Bovidae; genus Neotragus; species Neotragus pygmaeus. The sequence continues at coordinate 53,077 of SJYV01033386.1, forward strand.
AAGCAGAAAAGGATTTTAATTAAAAAATCATATGCTTAGGTACACATTTTTAAAAGGTTGCTTTGGCAGCCTGGGGAAAAATGGGTGTGGGTTTGAGGATTAAAGGGAAATGAACTAAAGGAGGGGCTGGCCACAGGCAGCGGTCCAGCAGCTTATTGCAGTAGGCTCGTAGGGAGTGATGAGAGCTGGAAAGAAATGCAGGGATGTGACTTGTCACCTCCTTGGATATAAGAGATGAGAGAGCAGGACCTAAACTGTCCTCAGTAACAACACAGTGGAGAAGAAAGAGTTGCTATGAATACACTCTTTCCCTCTTTCTGCTGTAACAAATTACAATAAACTTGGTGGCTGAAAACAACACAGATTTGTCACTCCATGGCTCAGGAGTTGTCCAAAGGCTTAAAATGCAGCTAGAGCAATGTACACTTTTTGGAAGAGTTAGAATAGAGTTCATTTCCTTGTCCACAGCTTCTAAAAGCTGCTCTGGCTTCTTGGTTCACAGCCCCACGTGACTCCTAGTTATCTCCATTCTCACCTCCCTTCTCTGACTCTAACTCTCCTTCCTCCCGTTTCCCCCGAAGAGCACATTGCTGAAGTCTTGGGATGACCCTGGGCCTGCCTGGAGAATCCAAGGTAATCATCCCATCTCAGGATTTTTAACCTCATCTGCAAAGTCCCTTTTGCTGTTCTAGGTAACTTATCCACAGGTTCCAGAGATTAGGATGTGGGCATCTTTGGAAAGGGCTTCTGTGGTGGCTCAGCAGTAAATAATCAGCCTGTTAATGCAGGAGACATGGGTTTGATCCATGGGTTGGGAAGATCCCCTGGAGAAGGAAACGGTAACCCACTCTAGTGTACTTGCCTAGAGAATCCCATGGACAGAGGAGCCTGGCAGGCTACAGTCCATAGGATCACAGAGAGTAAGATACAACTTTGCTACTGAGCATGCACGCATGCATGCGTGTTTGGAAGGTCATTATTCTGCCTATCACCATAGGGTTCAGGAGGCAGAGGAGATGATTTCAGCCTGAATATATTAAAGGTTTAGTGTGCTCCAAGACTGGTTTCAAATAGGAAAAGGAGTACGTCAAGGCTGTATATTGTCACCCTGCTTATTTAACTTCTGTGCAGAGTACATCATGAGAAACGCTGGACTGGAAGAAACACAAGCTGGAATCAAGATTGCCGAGAGAAATATCAATCACCTCAGATATGCAGATGACACCACCCTTATGGCAGAAAGTGAAGAGGAACTAAAGAGCCTCTTGACGAAAGTGAAAGTGGAGAGTGAAAAAGTTGGCTTAAAGCTCAACATTCAGAAAACGAAGATCATGACATCCGGTCCCATCACTTCATGGGAAATAGATGGGGAANATATATATATATATATTTTAAAATAGGGTACAATTGCTTGACCGAGAGGAGCTACCCCATGTCTGAGGTCAGTGGCAGCCGGAAGGAGCTACCCCACATTCAAGGTCAGGGGCAGCCGGGAGGAGACAACCTGCGTCCTAGGTCAGGGTGGTGGCTGGATGGAGCTACCCTGTGTCCGAGGCCAGTGGCAGCAGGGAGGAGATACCCCATGTTCGAGGTCAGGGGTGGCCGGGAGGAGACACCTGGCGTCCGAGGTCAGGGGTGGCTGGAAGAAGCCACCTCGTGCTCGAGGCCAGGGGCGGTGACCCTGAGGAGCCACCCTGAGCCCAAGCCCGAGGCCAGTGGGGGCAGCTGGGAGGAGCCACCCATGCCCGAGGCCAGGGCCAGCATCCATGAGGAGCAACCCAAGGAGCAGTGGCTGTACAGGCGCAGGAGGGACTAGAGGTGCTATCCCACATCGAAGGTCAGGAATGGAGGCAGTGAGGAGATACTCATCGTCCAAGGTAAGGAGCAGCGGCTGTGCTTTGCTGGAGCAGCCGTGAAGAGATACCCCACGCCCAAATAAGAGAAACCCAAGTAAGATGGTGGGTGCTGCAAGAGGGCATCAGAGGGTAAATACACTGAAACCATACTCACAGAAAACTAGTCAATCTAATCACACTAGGACCACAGCCTTGTCTAACTCAATGAAACCAAGCCATACCTGTGCGGCAACCCAAGACCAGCAGGTCATGGTGGAGAGAGCTGACAGAACGTAGTCCACTGGAGAAGGGAATGGCAAGCCACTTCATATTCTTGCCTTGAGAACCCCATGAACAGTATGAAAGGGAAAATGATAGGTAACCAAAAGAGGAACTCCCCAGGTCATTAGATGCCCAATATGCTACTGGAGATCAATGGAGAAATAACTCCAAAAAGAATGAAGGGATGGAGCCAAAGCAAAAACAATACCCAGTTGTGCATGTGACTGGTGATAGAAGCAAAATCCGATGCTGTAAAAAGCAGTATTGCATAGGAACCTGGAATGTCAGGTCCATGAATCAAGGCAAATTGGAAGTGGTCAAACAAAAGATGGCAAGGGTGAACGTCGACAATCTAAGAATCAGCAAACTAAAATGGACTGGAATGGGTGAATTTAACTCAGATGACCATTATATCTACTACTGCAGGCAGAAATGCCTCAGAAGAAATGGAGTAGCCATCATGGTCCACAAAACAGTCTGAAATGCAGTACTTGGATGCAATCTCAAAAAACGACAGAATGATCTCTGTTCATTTCCAAGGCAAACCATTCAATATCACAGTTATCCAAGTCTATGCCCCAATGAGTAATGCTGTAGAAGCTGAAGTTGAATGGTTTTATGAAGACCTACAAGACCTTTTAGAATTAACACCCAAAAAAGATGTCCTTTTCATTATAGGGGACTGGAATGCTAAAATAGGAAGTCAAGAAACACCTGGAGTAATAGGCAAATTTGGGCTTGGAATGTGGAATAAAGCCAGGCAAAGACTAATAGAGTTTTGCCTAGAAAATGCACTGGTCACAGCAAACACCCTCTTCCAACAACACAAGTAAAGACTCTACACATGGATATCACCAGACGGTCAACACCAAAATCAGACTGATTATATTCGTTGCAGCCAAAGATGGAGAAGCTCTATACAGTCAACAAAAACAAGACCAGGAGCTGACTGTGGCTCAGATCATGAGCTCCTTATTACCGAATTCAGACTTAAACTGAAGAAAGTAGGGAAAACCGCTAGACCATTCAGGTATGACCTAAATGAAATCCCTTATGATTATGCAGTGGAAATGAGAAATAGATTTAAAGGCCTAGATCTGACAGATAGAGTGCCTGATGAAATATGAAATGAGGTTCGTGACATTGTACGGGAGACAGGGATCAAGACCATCCCCCTGGAAAAGAAATGCAAAAAAGCAAAATGGCTGTCTGGGGAGGCCGTAAAAATTGCTATGAAGAGAAGAGAGGCGAAAAGCAAAGGAGAAAAGGAAACATATAAGCATCTGAATGAAGAGTTCCAAAGAATAGGAAGAAGAGATAAAGCCTTCCTCAGCGATCAATGCAAAGAAATAGAGGAAAAGAACAGAATGGGAAAGACTAGAGATCTCTTCAAGAAAATTAGAGATACCAAGGGAATGTTTCATGCAAAGATGGGCTCGATAAAGGACAGAAATAGTATGGACCTAATAGAAACAGAAGATATTAAGAAGAGGTGGCAAGAATACACAGAAACTGTACAAAAAAGATCTTCATGACCCAGATATTCATGATGATGTGATCACTAATCTAGAGCCAGACATCTTGGAATGTGAAGTCAAGTGGGCCTTAGGAAGCATCACTAAGAACAAAGCTAGTAGAGGTGATGGAATTCCAGTGGAGCTGTTTCAAATCCTGAAAGATGATGATAGTGAAAGAAGAGAGTGAAAAAGCTGGTTTGAAACTTTACATAAAAAAATTAATACCATGGCATCCAGTCGCATAACTTCATGGCCATCGAAAGGGGTAGCAGTGA
>SJYV01033386.1:57394-75483 GCA_006410875.1 Neotragus pygmaeus
ATGCTTTTGAACTGTGGTGTTGGAGAAGACTCTTGAGAGTCCCTTGGACTGCAAGGAGATCCAACCAGTCCATTCTGAAGGAGATCACCCCTGGGATTTCTTTGGAAGGAATGATGCTGAAGCTGAAACTCCAGTACTTTGGCCACCTCATGCGAAGAGTTGACTCATTGGAAAAGACTGTGATGCTGGGAGGGATTGCAGGCAGGAGGAGAAGGGGACAACAGGGGATGAGATGGCTGGATGGCATCTCTGACTTGATAGACGTGGGTCTGGGAGAACTCTGGGATTTGGTGATGGACAGGGGGGCCTGGTGTGCTGTGATTCATGGGGTTGCAAAGAGTCAGACACTACTGAGCGACTGAACTGAACTGAAGGCCATCCAAGTGAAAATGCCTGGTTTGTGGTTGAATACCAGGGGCTGAGCTTCAGGATGGAGTTCTGTCCTAAGGGGTGGAAACTCCTGAATCATCAGCATGGACGTATAGGAGAAGATTTTATGTGCCTGAGGTTATACACAGATCAAGGATTACTGAGATCAGAGCCCTGGAGCACACCAGCGTTTAAGTGGTCAAGGGAAGAGAAGACGCTGGCAAAGGACATCGAGAAGACGAAGGTAACGGAAGCAACCTCAGAACTAAGGGAGGGAGGAGTATACATGAGGAAGAAAAGTGTCAAACATCAAAGATAGATCAAATACAGCAAGAGTGGAAATGTGCCTGGGAGGGCTTTGGCCACACAAAACTATAGGTGACCCAGGGAGACAGAAGTTTCCAGAAACAACCAGATTGCACGGGGGTAACAGGTAAAGAGCAGTGAGCAAACAGAGACAGAAATAAACATAGCAGACTCCTCCGTGAAGTTTGTATGGAACATTTTAAACATAAGGGATTCCCAGGGGGGTCAGTGGAAAAGAATCGCTTGCCAATGCAGAAGACACAGGAGATGCGGGTTTCATCCCTGGGTCGGGAATATCCCCTGGAGGAGGAAATGGCCACCCACTCCAATATTCTTGCCTGGAAAATCGCATGGACAGAGGAGCCTGGTGGGCTACAGAGTCAGACACAGCTGAGTGACTGAGCACGCACGCGCGCGCGCACACACGCACGCACGCACACACGCACACACACACACACACAGAAGTATAGAAAATCATCTTAGGTGTCCCTCTAATTAGCTTTTTCAAAGCTTAGTGTTATCATTGCTTCAGACTCTTCAAAAACAAAAATAAGATGCTACAGATACAGATGAAACTGTTTCCTTCTTCCATTTAATCCTCCTTTCTCCTGCCCCTGTGGACTCACCATCCTGAGAGTTAGGGATGGCTCATTTTGTGCCTGTGTATAAAACTACTACATATATATGTATTAATTAAAAGTATGCAATGTTGTTTTAAATATTCCCAAATTTGATATAAATGGACTCCTAATATATACCATTGGACAATTTTCATTCAGTATTACAATTTTGAAGTGCTTTCACTGTAACTGTTATATAATATTCTATTATGACTATAATACAGTTTATTTATCTGTCTTTCTCGGTGGTTAACAGTTAACTTGTTTGTATCTTGTTGGTACAAACAGTGACGCCGTGAACATTCCTGTCTTAGTCTGCTCTAGTTGCCAGACAAGTTATCACTGACTGGGTGATGTACATAACAAACGATTATTTCTCACAGTTAAAGAGGCCGAGAAGTTCAAGATCACTTTGCTGAAAGATTTGGTTCCTGATAACAGCCCTTCTCTTCATATCCACCTGTTCTTATTTTATCAAACTTGTTTTGGCTTCGTAATTTCTATTTTAATGGGGGTTACACCTTTTCCAGACTTCCCAGTTAGCACTAGTGGTAAAGAATCCACTTGCCAATGCAGGAGGCATAAGAGATGAGGGTTCAATTCCTGAGTAAGGAGGATCCCCTGGAGGAGGGATGGCTACCCACTCCAGTATTCATGCCTGGAAACTCCCATGGACAGAGGAGCCTGGAGGGCTACAGTCCATGGAGTCACAGAAATGGACGCGACTGAAGTGACATAGCATACAGACATGTATACCTTTCACATTTTTTAAGTGTTCTGAATGTAATAATTTTAGTGTCTTTGGCAGATTCGTATTTTAAATTTGTTTCATCTGGAGTGAATTCTGAATCATATTGATCTTAGTTCTTTACTGCTTTATAATTTGGGTTTCCAGAATCATTGTGAGTGAAAGCTATGTTTCTCTCTCCTGCTGTCTCTCTGCTTCTACACGGCTATCACCGACTCCTAGACTCAGAGACTGGCTTAGACATGACGACAGTTTGTGGGATGATCTGATCCTGACTTGCTTCAAGCAACGGTATTGTCTGGGCCCCTGCCTCATTGGGAGCTCCTTGCATCCCCACTAGACCTCAGAAGCCAGACTTCCAGTTACTACTCTCTGCTTCCAGATTAGCAGAACTCAGCTCTGCTTATCACTTAACATTTTTGTTCTTTTTTTATCCTCTGGGTGATTCCCATGTGTGTTATAATTCGGGAAGCCCTGGCGTTGAGTAAGAAGTGGAACCATCAGCTCAGTTCAGTTCAGTCACTCAGTCGTGTCCGACTCTTTGCAACTGCATGAACTGCAGCACGCCAGGCCTCCCTGCCCATCACCAACTCCCGGAGTTCCCTCAGACTCATGTCCATCAAGTTGGTGATGCCATCCAACTATCTCATCCTCTGTTGTCCCCTTCTCCTCCTGCCTTCAATCTTTCCCAACATCAGGGTCTTTTCAAATGAGTCAGCTCTTGGCATCAGGTGGCCAAAGTATTGGAGTTTCAGCTTCAACATCAGTCCTTCCAATGAACACCCAGGAGTGATTTCCTTTAATATTCTGGTGGAGATACATCAGAGTGGAGTAATAGGGAGTGGGGGATAGGTATTACTCCCAACACTGACCTCCTGGTGGGGGAGGTGGGTGGGGTGGTGGGGAGTGGTTCTTAAAGCAAAACAAAAGCCAAATAACGGACTGAGCAATGCACAAGGGCAACATAAGCAGTGCCAGGGGGCCCAGATCACTGTCTCTCCCAGGTTAGAGTTTATGTTCCTTTTTCTTAAGTCAATGATTCTTTGTTCCTATTTCTATTATCAGCTGCCTTGTATCTGTTCATTTGCATAACAGTTTTCTTTTTAGATAATAAGTGCTGGTCTCTTTTTCTGTTTTTTAAATCTTATTTAGAGCTGCACTTGGAAAACAGACTTCCCTGGTGGCTCAGACGGTAAAGAGTCTGCCTACAATGCAGGAGACCAGGGTTCGATCCCTGGGTTGGGAAGATCCCCTGGAGAAGGCAATGGCAATCCACTCTAGTACTCTTGCCTGGAGAATCCCATGGATGGAGGAGCCTGGTAGACTACAGTCCATGGGGTCACAAAGGGTCAGACACAACTGAGCGACTTCACTTGGAAAACAGTAGATAGGTAAATGTTTGTTGAATTAGTAAATTTTTGTCATTAAAGAAATTACAGCTTTTGGGAAAAAAAGACTGTGGCACCTTACATATGAAAGTGACAGATGAAGTGTTTCAGGGTGATGTGTACTGATGCCCGGAATCTGAAATGGGTCAGAAGTAAGAGGAACAGTGGGACAGCTACATGCATGATAAAGCGAGTATAGGAAAATATTGACAGTAGATTCTAGCTTGGGGTCAGGACATGCCTGTTTTGTAAATAAAGTTTTATTGGAACACAGCCATGCCCACTCATTTTGATTTGCTTACTGTCTATGGCTGCCTTTGCCTCACACCAACAGAGCTGAGTAGTTGTCAGAGACCATATGTCCTGCAAAGCCTACAGTATTTACTACTCCATCCTTTACTGGAAACGTGTGCTGATCTGTCTCTAGGCAATGGGTGTATGGGTATTCACTGTGTAATGCTTTGTACTTTTCTATAGGTTTAAAAATTTGTATAATAACACATTGGGGAAAAAGAGAGAACAATCTAAAACAGAAGATGATTAGAAATCAAATTGCATATAAGGAATGCCAGAGGAGATGATAAAAAGGAATAAAGATAGAATAATAGATGGGCAGTTGGGGCAAGATTATTAGTGACCAGAATTAACACTGATCATCTCATGAAAGAGGAGAGTGGTACGGGGGAGGCTTTCTGAGGAACACATTTGGGTGGGTGCTTGCTCATGCAGTCAGCAGTCCGTCACTCACCCACACAGAAACGCACGCCACGGACAACACAGCGTCAGTGAGTCAGCAGACACTCAGTCACAGGCCGAGTAGTTTCGCTTTTCTTGGACCCAGGGGACGTGAGGGCAACTTTGAAGCAAGGAGGATCTGAGAAGGGGAGAAAGAGAGGCTTGAGGGCATGGGGCTGTTTGCACCCACTAGGTTTCTTGGGCTGGCTTTGGGCCCTCTAGGGAGCATCTGGAAAGCAGAAGCTGATGAAATGGCTATAAAGAGACTGTTGAGAACCTGAGTGCAGAGCAGGCCCGAGATCTACGGGAAAGGCCCTGTCTGCATCACCTGTGCTGGGCTCCGAGCCATCACAGCCTTTTGGGGCACCTTCATCCAGCACATAGCACGGTCTTGAGGGTCCTTCAGAGGGAACTGTCCATGGTGAGGACTCTCTGGACACAGGATGGAAACCACTCCTTACTGACGTCTCGTGACTTTCCAGCCCTGTCTTCATTACCAAGGCTTTAAGTTTCCGGGACTCTCCCGTCTGAGCAAATGGTCTGCTTGTTCACTGTGGAAACTTCCCAGTCGAGTCCTGAAAGACCCCTCCACTCTTCAGTGGAAAACATCACCCACCAGTTCAACCGAAGATTCTCTGACTCCCAGGCTTCAAAATCCTCACTTTGCTGTTCCCACCAAATCCTGGGCTGTTGTCTTGTCATCATTACCTGGTGCTAATTGAGCCCTCAACTTGAAAGAGCCACCATAAACTAAACTTCTAATTCTCAGTACAATTCATATCTTGTCTCCCAACTCCGAAATGCTAGCAAAGCTTCCTGAGGCAGTGTTCTCCTTACCACAGTAAGAAAAACCGGACAACTATGTATAAAGAATGAAATGAGAACACTTCCTGACACCATACATAAGATAAACTCAAAGTGGATTAAAGACCTAAATGTAAGACCAGAAACTATAAAACTCGTAGAGGAAAACATAGGCAGAACCCTCGACGACATAAAGCAAGAACTTCTACGACCCATCTCCTAGAGAAACGGAAATAAAAACCAAAACAAACAAGTGGGACCTAGATAAATGCAGAAGCTTTGGCACAGCAAAGGGAATTATAAACAAGGTGAAAAGACAACCCTCAGAATGAGAGAAAATAATAGCAAATGAAACAACTGACAAAGGATTAATCTCCAAAATATATAAATCAATAGCAGAAAAACAAATAACCCAATCAAAAAGTGGGGAAAAGGCCTAACCAGACATTTCTCCAAAGAAGACATACAGATGGCTAACAAACGCATGAAAAGATGCTCAACATCGCTCATTATTGGAGAAATGCAAATCAAAACCACAATGAGATATCACCTCATACCAGTCAGAATGGCCATCATCAAAAAGTCTACAAACAATAAATGCTGGAGAGGGTGTGGAGAAAGGGGAATGCTCTTGCACTGTTGGTGGGAATGTAAATTGATACAGCCACTCTGGAAGACAGCATGGAGATTCCGTTAAAAACTAGGGAGAAGATCCACCATATGACCCAGCGACCCCACTACTAAGCATATACCCTGAGGAAACCAAAATTGAAAAGGATACATGCACCCCAGCATTCACTGCAGCACTATTTACAATAGCTAGAGCATGCAAGGAACCTAGATGTCCATTGACAGATGAATGGATAAAGATGCTGTAGTACATATATACGATGGAATATTACTCAGCCATAAAAAGGAACACATGCGAGTCAGTTCTAATGAAACTGAGGAACCTGGAGCCTATTATACAGAGTGAAGTGAGCCAGAAAGAGAAAGACAAATACTGGAAATGCCGGGCTGGATGAAGCATGAGCTGGAATCAAGATTGCCAGGAAAAATAACAATCACCTCAGATATGCAGATGACACCACTCTTATGGCAGAAAGTGAAGAGGAACTAAAAAGCCTCTTGATGAAAGTGAAAGTGGAGCGTGAAAAAGTTGGTTTAAAGCTCAACATTCAGAAAACGAAGATCATGGCATCCAGTCCCATCACTTCATGGCAGATAGATGGGAAAACAATGGAAACAGTGAAAGACTTTATTTTCTTGGGCTCCAAAATCACTGCAGATGGTGACTGCAGCCATGAAATTAAAAGACAATTGCTCCTTGGAAGGAAAGCTATAAGAAACCTAAACAGCATATTAAAAAGCAGAGACATTACTTTGTCAACAAAGGTCCGTCTAGTTAAAGCTATGGCTTTTCCAGTAGTGAAAGTTGGATCATAAAGAAAGCTGAACATCAAAGAATTTATATTTTTGAACTGTGGTGTTGGAGAAGACTCTTGAGAATCCCTTGGACAACAAGGAGTCTGTCCTTCAGGAAATCGGTGGTGTTGAAGCTGAAGTTCTAATACTTTGGCCACCTGATGCGAAGAAATGACTCCTTAGAAAAGTCCCTGATGCTGGGAAATATTGAAGGCAGGAGGAGAAGGGGACAACAGAGGATGAGATGGTTGGATGGCATCACTGACTTAATGGACATGTATTTGAGCAAGTTCTGGGAGCTGGTGATAGACAGGGAGGCCTGGTGTGCTGCAGTCCGTGGAGTCGCAAAGAGTCGGACACAACTGAATGACTGAACCGAACTGAACACACATATATGGAATCTAGAAAGATGGTACTGGTGAATTTATTTTCAGGGGAGCAATGGAGATGCAGACATAGGGAACAGACTTATGGACATGGAGGGGTGGGGAGGAAGGAGAAGGTGAGATGTATGCAGAGAGTAATACGGAAACTCATACTACCAAATATAAAATAGATAGCCAATGGGAATTTGCTGTATGACTCAGGGAACTCAAACACAGGCTCCGTAACAACCTGGAGGAGTAGGATGGGGAGGGAGATGGGAGAGAGGTTCAAGAGGGAGGGGACATGTGTGTAGCTATGGCTGATTCATGTTGATATTTGGCAGAAAACAACAAAATTTTGTAAAGCAATTATCCTGCCATTAAATGAATAAATTTTTAAAAACATTGAGTATTTAATATATAGGGAGACAGCTTTCTCCACTGGAAAGAGCAGATAAGTGATAAAGAATAGACACAGTTGTTGCAGCTATAAATTTATGGTACCCACAGCTTGGTACCAAGGAATGACTAAGGGTCACTTAGCAAGGGGCTAAGGCTCATTTTGTGCCACTGAGGTTTCGAACAGAGTAGAGTCTTTTCACATGAGGATCTCTGTTGCTTTTGGTGTAAAAAATCCTAATTCTTTAGCATATAAGCTTACCCATCACTCTCCCAGTTTTAACATTTAAAGCTGGTATTTTAGGAACCCCCCAGGTTCCGTCCATGCAGCCAGAACAGCGGGCCACTCTTTCTCACGGCAACTCCTTTTGCACATTTTTGTTGTTCTCCAGTCGCCAAGTCGTGTCCAATTCTCCACAACCCCGTGAATGAAAGCACGCAGGCTTCCCTGTCCTTCACTATCTCCCGGAGCTTGCTCAAACTCACGTCCATCAGATCAGTGATGCCATCCAGCCATCTCATCCTCTGTCATCCTCTTCTCCTCCTGCCCGCAATCCCTCCCAGCATCAGTCTTTTCCAAAGAGTCAGTTCTTCACATCAGGTGGTCAAGTATTGGAGTTTCAGCTTCAGTATGAGTCCTTACAATGAATATTCAGGACTGATTTCCTTTAGGATGGACTGGTTGGATCTCCTTGCAGTCCAAGGGACTCTCAAGAGTCTTCTCCAACACCACAGTTCAAAAGCATCAATTCTTCGTCACTCAGCCTTGTTTATGGTCCTTTGCACATAATCCAGTCAATTATGAACCAAAACTAAGTTCTAGATTTGGATAGCCTGAGTTTAGGCTCCTCAACCCATCAGCACGGTGACCTTGGGCAAATTACTGAGGTCATCTGTGCCACAGTGTATTCATCTGTACAGTTTCAAATGGCTGTTGTAGAATGAGATGAGATAATGAAGATAAAATACTTCAAGTGCCTGGTGTTCAAGAAATGAAGTCATAAGAACAGTTGATTATATTCATAATAATCAGATCACTTCTGCCTTGATCACGGGTTTATTCTCTGGTTCAGCACCAGGTCTGGCACATAACAGGCACTAAATGCATCTTTAAACGAAGGGATGAGCGACAACTGTTTCCATGTTTTATGTCAGTTCTGCAAACACGCTTTCTGGGCCCCCTGGGCCTTGCACACTCTGTGGTGTGGCCCTCCCTACCTAGGACATTCTCTATCATCAAATGCCCCGCCGCCTTCCCCTGCCTCTGATCCCTGGCCCATGTGCCTGGCTAATGCTTGCCGGAGTTCCACGTTTCAAATTAAGTATCACATCTTCTAGGAAGTCCTCCTCGAGAGCTACCCCCACCCAGATTGTCAAGGTCAGACGTACCCCTCCCCCACCCAGCAGCATATACCGCATCCATGGACTGCGTGCGTCCCCACCCCAAAAATTCATCATATGAAACCCAGTCCCCAGTATCGTGGCATCCGGAGGTGGGATCTCCGAGAGGTAACCAGGCCCTGATTGTGGACACTCGCTCTTACGAGGAGAGACACAAGAGAACTCACTGCTTCCTGGCTCTCTGCCACGTGAGGACACAAGACGACGAGCATTTGCAAACCAGGAAGTGAGTCTTACCAGATACTGGGTCGGTCGGCACCTTGACCTCAGACTTTCAAACCCCCAGCACTGTGAGAAAGTAGCACTGTTTAAGGCAATCCATCTAAGATAGATTTCTTCAGTTCAGTTGCTCGGTCGTGTCCGACTCTTTGTGACCCCATGAATCGCAGCACGCCAGGCCTCCCTGTCCATCACCAACTCCCGGAGTTTACCCAAACTCATGTCCATCGAGTCAGTGATGCCATCCAGCCATCTCATCCTCTGTCGTCCCTTCTCCTCCTGCCCCCAATCCCTCCCAGCATCAGTCTTTTCAGATGAGTCAGTTCTTCGCATCAGGTGGCCAAAGTATTGACACCACATTCCATAGTCTGCTTGACACAGGGCCACCCCTATGCACGGCGCTAAAGTGGGTCCTTTTAAAATTAATTCCTAGAAGGACTGCGTCCAGTGGTTGACTTTACGCTGCCAATGCAAGGGGTGAGAGTTCTATCCCTGGCTGAAGAACTAAGATCCCACATGCCCTGGAGCGCAGTCACACACAAAGAGGATACAATTAATTCCTGGAGACAAGCTCATACTGGGCACTCGACTACATGAATTTTAAAAGAAGGCGGAGAAGGCGGGAGGAACTCCCCTAGGGTCCAGAAGTTAGTTAAGACTTCACCTTCCAATGCAGGGGGTGTGGGTTCCAGCCCTGATGGAGAAACTAAATTCCCACAAGCCTTGTGCCTAAAACCTAGAGCAGAATCAATACTGTAACAAATTCAAGAGAGACTTGAAAGCCTGTCCACATCAAAAGAAAAATCTTTTTTTTTTTTAAAAAAAGAAAGAAAATGTATTCGATGAATTGTTTTTAATTAATCACTTCCAGCTCTGCTGGACGTTTGAGCGGACTACAACCTCCATCACCTGAAACACAAGGACTAGCTTCCATTTCAGGAAAGTCACTTTCCAGTTCTGGGATAAAACGTGGCAGAAGAGGAAAGCAGAGACATGGAATAATTTCTCTACTTTATCCAAACTAAGTCTGATTTTTTTAAGGCACATAATTTGGAAAATGAATTTCGTCTTTGAAATTCAGTCCTAAGTCTTTTTAGTCTAGCATTATACATATCGATTTTTCCTGGCGACATCACACTGAAATATGATTAGCAACAGATTACAGTACGGGGCAGCTTTCTTAAGAGCCTTGCAAACCGAATCCCAGGCATTGGTTCAACGGATCTAAGCGGGCCTCTCTGCAAGGAAGCCGGTGAACTGGGAGCCCGGGCGGCAAGAAGAGGAGATAACTTGTTATAAGACGTGTCCAAATCTTGAAAGTGAACATCTGCTCCCCGGCCTCAATAGTGAAACAATCCAATAATTATAGTCCTTGGTGCCTTTTTTTTTTTTTTTTTACTACCTCAGGAAACATTTTGCAACTAACTAGCAATTTCCAAAAATATGGTTCAAGTAACACATCTCCTTATCTCCTCCCGCAGGAGAGGGTGCGAGCTGGAGCGAAGGGCTCCTTATCTCCGGGGTTCTGGCGAGGTGCTCTTGAGGACAGCTTTTAATTGGGGAAATGTGTGATGCCTCGGTCTGGGGCTTTGAAGCTATCTCCTGGGAGGAGCCGAGGCCCCATTTGCCAGGCGTGTAGTTAGGACACATTGAAAGAAGCAGCCGGCTGGGCAGGAAGGGGGAATGGTGGGGAGGAACAGCAAGTAGAGTTTGGCATTTTCATACCCCACTCTGGGATATGCTGGGATTTTGCATTCAAGTTTTTAGAGATCCCAGGTTTTTGGAATTGGTTCAGGAAGACAGACAAGAATTCCAGGTGATCAGCCCACTCGTCACTATAAGTAGCAGGTAGCCAGGTGTGAGGATTATAAATGTTGCTGTCACTCACGGCACCCAGCAACTGTGTGGTGGGACCCCAGCGACAAGGCTGGTGTCTTCCTTGCTTAAACCAGATGGACAGAAACATTAACGTTGGATTGCGCTGACCTCTGCCTTCAGGTCAGGCCAGAAATCATGTGCAGGGACCCCTTCTGCAGGGCCGCCTGATATATGGATCCTTCTTTTAGGATCAGCAGAACTGAGTTGCCTCTAGATGTCAAGGTTTTGTAACCAAGAGCAGTAGTTCTCAAATTCTAATAGCAATAGCTTTCAAACTTCAGATTACAATCTGTGAGCTTGTTAAAAACTTACATTCCTGGGTTTGCCTCAGCACTTGCCTGTTCCAGGCAGTCCTCCCTGATTTTTGAGCCCTCTCCTTCATGGAAAGCAAAAAAACTTGTCTACCTTTCCATATTTGCACCGAGATGTGTTGGATTCTCTCTACAAGTTTACCAAGGTGTGTGAACATTTTGCAAATCCTCGACTTTCTTTTTTTTTTAATTAATTAATTTTTGTTGGAGTATACTTTGCTTCAGGGCTTCTCTGGTGGCTCATATGATAAAGAAGCCGCCTGCCAAGGCAGGAGATGTGGGTTTGATCCCTGGGTCAAGAAAATGCCTGGAGAAGGGAATGGTTACCCACTCCAGTAACTTTGCCTGGAGAAGTCCGTGGACCGAGGAGCCTGGCAGGCTACACACGCAACTGAGCCACACACACACACACAGAGTTGTTGTACAGTGTTGTGCTGGCTTCTACTGTGCAGCGGAGTCAGCTTTGTGCATACACGTATCCCCTCTTTTTTGGATTTCCTTCCCATTCAGGTCTCCACAGAGCACGGAGTCGAGTTCCCTGTGATATGCAGTCGGTCCTCACTAGTTACCTATTTTCTATCTCGTAGCTGTATATATGTCAGAGCTAACCTGCCAATCCATCTCAACCCGCTCCCCACACCCCTTCTTGGTGTCTCTCTGTTTGTTCTCTACGTCTGTGTCTCTATCTCTGCTTGGCAAATACCATCATTTAGACCATTATTCTAGATTCTACTCGGCTTTCTTACATCCCCATCCTGCCCAAGGGTAGGCCCACTTGCTGGCAATCACTTCCCAACCCCACTTGTGGTAGTTCACAAAAGGAAGCTGACCCCTGCATCAAAGGCAGCCTGACCTCAGTGCAGAGCCCCAGAGTGTGAAAACCTGAAGGGCAGGAAACGAAGAGGAAGATGGACAATGAGGTGTCCTGAGAGAGACATGAGGAAGAGCGAAGTGAGTGTCAAAGGTAAATACTGAAGGCTCATAGCAAGACTTTGCACCTCGCCTTTCTTTTCAGAATTAAAAATTCAAGAGAGTGACAGCTGCTATGGGGACACTGTTATTTGAATTGAGAAATAAAATCAGATTTTTTTTTCCTGAAAGCTAATTGGTTTGGTTTGGCTGATGGGATTTTACAATAAAGGCAGGGTTTACTAACTTGCTGGTAGGTTTGGTTTTTGTTTTTTTTCTTTTCTTTCTTTTTCTTGACCTCCAGGGTCTTGGTGAAAACATACTGAAACCATTTAAAAAATAAGAGCAATTTTTAAGTCAACAAGGTTATATTGGCTAAGGTGTATTGAAATTCACAGTATTTCCATTTTCTCAACTTGTTGTGAGAATAAACAAGGTACTAAGTGGGAGGGTAACAGGTATAATTACTGAGAATTGTTCTGTAAGACTGGTAAAGCCTTTTTGGTATATTTCCCAGAAACTAGAAAAATGAGTGACTCCAATGACTGGGCAAGAAGCCCTTTCAGACATCAGGTGGTCTCTAATTCTGTGCTTTTATCACCGCTGAAGGAGAACCAATCAAATTGTCAGCTGAGAGATCACCGGATATACTTTTTGATGATAGATCACCACATAGCTTCAAAGCAGGCCAGAGAAGCGGGGGATACTGCTTCAGCACAGCTCCTTCCCTTCCCACCCATGCATTTACGTGACTAAGATTTCTCAGTGCCTATGGTCATGAAACAAAAGGCAGCAATTGAACTGGTGCTGGATATTCACCTGTTAAATTAATAAACACCACTCCTTCACGGGGCTTCCCAGGTGGCTCAGCGGTAAAGCATCTGCCTTCAGTGCAGGAGACGGAGGTTCAGTTCCCGGGTTGGGAAAATCCCCTGGAGGAGGAAATGGCAATCCACTCCAATTATCTTGCCTGGAGAATTTCATGGACAGAGGAGCCTGGTGGGCTGCAGTCCATGGGGTTGATGAGCTGAACACACATGCGTTCATTTATGGAAAATGGGGAGGAAAAAAGAACCTTCCACCCGCTTTATTAGA
The DNA here is from genome assembly GCA_006410875.1 of Neotragus pygmaeus. Lineage (NCBI taxonomy): Eukaryota > Metazoa > Chordata > Mammalia > Artiodactyla > Bovidae > Neotragus > Neotragus pygmaeus. The sequence continues at coordinate 70,367 of SJYV01033386.1, forward strand.
GATGGTTTCCCCACGGATTTTATTTTTCACTCTTTTTTTAAACAAGCTCACTGAATTTTTACTTAACGAATTTCTTTATTTTTGGCTGCGCCGGGTCTTCAGTTGGTGTCCGGGAGTTTTCCAGGTGCAGCAGGCAGGGGCTGCTCCCGCTGCGGGGCGCGGCCTTCTCACTGCGGTGCCTTCCCGTGCGGCCGAGCGCGGGCTCTGGGTGAGCAGCTTCGGGAGCTGCGGCTGGTGGGCTCCGTACTCGCAGGTCTCAGGCGCTAGAGCCCCAGCTCGGTAGTGATGGCGCACGGACCTCGCTACCCCGAGGCACGGGGATCTTCCTGAACCGGAGATGGAACCCGCGTCTCCTGCGATGGTCAGCATGCAGATTCTCCACCGCTGCGCCGCCGGAGAGGCCCTGTGTTTCGCTTTTCGTGTTTAATGATGATTTATCAATATTTGTGCCGTGCTTACGCTGTTTTTGCTTAGTTGTGCACTAATAATAACTGTAACAATAGCTCCATCCAGAATAATTGTATTAAACTGTGAGAGCATACTGGTGACAGGAAATTAAAATAAACTTCAATTTGATACACATTTTTGATGCAGATGTGTTTGACAGGGTGATAAATAAAGACTTAAGTATAAAAATATGTTACATTTGGAAAAAGTTAAGTAGCAGAAGTTTGAAGGAAAATATGAGTTTAGGGGGAAAAGTATTATGTAAAATTACCTTCTGTTAATTAAGGGCTTGTTGAATGTTCTTTAAAGGGACGATGGTGGATAATTAATTGCTTCTGCATTTAAATTCCTTTAGATTCATTTAAGCTTCCCAGGTGGCTCAGTGATAAAGAATCCACCTGCCAATGCAAGAGATGCAGGTTAGATCCCTGGGCCAGGAAGATCCCCTGAGAAGGGAATGGCAACCCACTCCAGTATTCTTGCCTAGAGAATTCCACGGACAGAGGAGCCTGGAGGGCTACAGTCCATGGGATCACAAAGAGTCGGATACGACTGAACATGCGTGCACAGATACATTTAAAAGAATGATGGACTCGTTCTGTTTCAAAATGCCTGTATTTCCAATATGCTGAAAATTCTATTCCATTGAACTAAAGTATGGTGCAAAATTACAGAACTGTAAATGATTCTGAATCCTGGTGGCTTCAGGTTTGGAATGGAGGAATCAAATCATGAAAGTAGCCCCTATTTAGAGGAAATGACAGTCAGGACCAGCAAACAGTTATCAATGTAAAAAAAGAAGAACAAGAGGGATGCGGAGAGCTTTGTGATGGCAGGAAAACTTCCCATTTCTTCCCCAAAGGGACTTGAGCTTAAATTAAAGCCCCGAGCAAGGTTTCAGAAAGATCCTTTTGGCAAACACTACTAGTTATCCCTCGATATCTCTTTACCCCATTTCCTTAAAACCTCCAAACATGGGGGACACTTTACTTTAGAAATGAAGCCCAATTTCCCAGCCACACTGGTTGTAGTGCATGGCCACGTAGCCAAGTTCTGGGCAACGCTACGTAAACAAAAGTTTATGTGGCAGCTTCAAGGAACCTTCAGGGAGCTGATGCAAGCCCTTTGCTTCTCACTCTTCCCCCCTTCCTCCTTCCTGCTGGCTGGGATGTGGACATGCTGGGCGGAGCTCTGGCAGCCGCATGATGACCTGTGGCCAGCAGACACAGGGGAGCACGAAAGCAGAAGAGCTGGGGTCCCCAGCGTGGCAGCACTGCCTACCAGCCTGGGGCTGCCCAACTCTGGACTCTGTGAATGTGATGGAGAAATACACTTCTCTTCTAAGCACTGTTATGTTGTGACTCTCATACTTGTAGGCAAGTCTCATTGGACCTATCTTCTCTATCCACCCAGTAGCTGCCACAGAGCTCCCTCCTCCCTTTGAAGGGAACAATTTTTATTTCTGGATGAGTCTTTTGGGGCTATTTAGGCAGCAGTTGAAATTAAAAGATGCTTGCTCTTTCGAAGAAAAGTTACGACCAACCTAGACAGCCTATTTGGAGAAGGAAATGGCAACCCACTCCACTATTCTTGCTCGGAGAACCCCATGGACGGAGGAGCCTGGTGGACTACAGTCCACGGGGTCTCAAAGAGTAGGACACAACTGAGCGACTTTACTTTACTTTTAGACAGCATATTAAAAAGCAGAGACATTACTTTGCCAGCAAAGGTCCATCTAGTCAAAGCTATGGTTTTTCCAGTAGTCACATATGGATGTGAGAGTTGGACCATAAAGAAAGCTGAGTGGCGAAGAATTGATGCTTTTGAACTATGGTGTTGGAGAAGACTCTTGACGGTCCCTTGGACTGCAAGGAAATCCAACCAGTCCATTCTAAAGGAAATCAGTCCTGAATATTCATTGGAAGGACTGATGCTGAAGCTGAAACTCCAATACTTTGACCACCTGACTAGAAGAACTGACTCATTTGAAAAGACCCTGATGCTGGGAAAGATTGAAGGCAGGAGGAGAAGGGGATGACAGAGGATGAGATGGTTGGATGGCATCATTGACTCGATGGACATGAGTTTGAGTAAACTCTGGGAGATGGTGATGGACAGGGAGGCCTGGCGTGTTGCAGTCCATGGGGGTTCAGAGAGTCGGACACGACTGAGGGACTGAACTGAACTGAACTTCCCTTCACCCACCCCACTCCTCCAACCCTTGTCAGGTTGGGAATGTGCTTATTAATTCCCCAGAGACCCGGTATATTCATCCATCTGACTTCCTGTTTAAGTGACACCAAGCTGCTTCCCTGCTACCTGGTCAGGTGGTGAGAGGCAGAGAGAAGGCCTGATGACCACTCAGAATAGAGCCGGAGCTCTCAACCCTGGCTGCAGATTAGAGTCGACAGGGCAGGGGGCTCTTAACACAAACCCTCTGCAGCCCCATCCCTGACAAATTAAATCAGGAGGGAGGAAGTTGGATGGATATTGGTTCTTAAAAATATCTTCTTGGGAGTTTATAACACACAGCCTAGCTACAGATCTATTCACTGTCTTACAGGAAAACCTCTCTTAAATAGCAGCACCTCCACCGATAGTCTGGCATTTTGTCAGAGCAGCTAAGTGTTCAAGCCATCTATCCCAACAGCATGGGGTTTCCCCCATACAGCACCAAGCAATTTCTATAGCAGCTGGGTGACCTACAGTTCAACTCAACGCTGACCCACTCTACCTGGAGATAATATCAGACCCCACGGGTCACAGACTCACTCCCACAAGACTCGACTCCTCCCTCGCCCCACCCCAGAGGTCATTTGCAAGCCCAGGTTGATCTGTGCTTTTGACCCCTTGTAGATTGAAAGTTCCAGTGACCCCTTCCTTGGGTTCAATTCAGTTGCTAGAGCAACATACAGAATTCAGAGAAATGTTTGACTTACCGGATGATTAGTTTATTACGATGAGTTATAACTTAGGAGCAGCAGATGGAAGAGACACCTAGGGTAAGACACGGGGTGGGAGGGCCATGGGCCTTCTGGGCCTTTTCTGAGCACCATTCTCCCCAAATCTCCATGTGCTCACCAACCAGGAATCTCTCCAAAGCCTGTCCTCTTAGGTTTTGAAGGAGCCTTCACACAGCCATGAATCAGTAAATTGTTGGCTGTGTGCGCGCGCTTAGTAGTGTCTGATTCTTTGCGACCCCACAGACTGTAGCCGGCCAGGCTCCTCTGTCCACGAAAATTCCCAAGCAAGAATACTGGAGTGGATTGCCATTTTCTCCTCCAGGGGATCTTCCTGAGCCAGGGATTGACTTTAGACCTGACTTATGTGTCTCAGAAGTCTCCTGCCTTGGCAGGCGAGTTCTTTACCACTGAGCCTCCTGGGAAGCCACTGGACATTGTCAGCGAATTCATTCTCCAGCCCTTCTTCACTCCCTGTAGGCTGAGGGCAGGACTAAATGCTCTAAACCTCCAATCCCATGGTTAGTTCTGACTAGCAGCCCCCCATCCTTAGATGATCCAGGTGCTTGCCAAAGCTACCTCATTAATAAAAGAAAAGACTCCTTTTTTGTAGCTATCACTTTAGGAAATTCCAATAAATCTAGGCGCTCCATGCCAGAAACTTAGATGAGGACCAAATACGTATTTCTTATTATGAATCACAGTATCATAGCAGCCCAGTCAAACTAATACAGGGACATAGTTGGAACTGGAAACACTCTAAATTCAGGGATTGCCCCAGCCTACCCTTGGTCTCTCGGTTTATTTCACACACTTAGTGCAGCTGAACAAGAACTAGAGCAAAAGTCCTCACGTTTTCTGCAGAATCCTTTTATATAATCAAAGATGATCAAGGACCCCAAAATGCTTTCATTCATTTGTCTTATAACTTTTAAGACTTACCATATTAGAGATAAAGACTGAGGCATTTAAAAAATCTTTATTCATTAAAAACACAATAAACCCATTTCACCCTTAAAACTGAGCCAATTTTTAAATGAAAAAATAGCATTATCCAAAACAAACAAACAAAAAGTAATAAGACAAGTGGTATTATTTTACATTTTTTCAAATCTCTTTAATATCTGACTTAATAGAAGACAGCTGGATTCTCATGTCTGCCTCTGAATTCAATTTGTTGTTGTATGTTGCTTTGGTGGAAAATTTGAAGAAAATCTAGCCTTGCATAGATACATAAGTGAAAAAGGGAAGAGTATTGAATAAACTTTTCAAATTACATTCTTTTTTTGATACTATACCAAAACTTGACAAGTAGCAGCATCTTAGAGGTGAGATGCCCTGTAGATTCCGGAACCATGTAATGAACTTCCACGCTCTGTTACAGTGGCCTCCACTGTTCTGCCTTAAACTTCGAACAGATCTTCTACCTGCGCATGAATATGTGACGTTATGTGCTGACCATTTGAGATACTGGTTCTCTAAACCATGCAGATCTTTCCAGAACTGATAGGGATAGAGTAGGATAGTTATGCAGGTAGAAGTCCCAGTGGGGGATTCTAGACGGGGAGGGAAGCCTAGAAAGAGCTAGGAGATCGCTGTAATTAATGATTGCTAAAGAACGCTAGTGTAACATTCTTCGCCGAAGCAGGCTTCACTTCAGTTCAGTTCAGCTGCGCAGTCGTGTCCGACTCTTCGCAACCCCATGAACCA
>SJYV01033386.1:76155-90648 GCA_006410875.1 Neotragus pygmaeus
GCAGACACAGGGGAGCACGAAAGCAGAAGAGCTGGGGTCCCCAGCGTGGCAGCACTGCCTACCAGCCTGGGGCTGCCCAACTCTGGACTCTGTGAATGTGATGGAGAAATACACTTCTCTTCTAAGCACTGTTATGTTGTGACTCTCATACTTGTAGGCAAGTCTCATTGGACCTATCTTCTCTATCCACCCAGTAGCTGCCACAGAGCTCCCTCCTCCCTTTGAAGGGAACAATTTTTATTTCTGGATGAGTCTTTTGGGGCTATTTAGGCAGCAGTTGAAATTAAAAGATGCTTGCTCTTTCGAAGAAAAGTTACGACCAACCTAGACAGCCTATTTGGAGAAGGAAATGGCAACCCACTCCACTATTCTTGCTCGGAGAACCCCATGGACGGAGGAGCCTGGTGGACTACAGTCCACGGGGTCTCAAAGAGTAGGACACAACTGAGCGACTTTACTTTACTTTTAGACAGCATATTAAAAAGCAGAGACATTACTTTGCCAGCAAAGGTCCATCTAGTCAAAGCTATGGTTTTTCCAGTAGTCACATATGGATGTGAGAGTTGGACCATAAAGAAAGCTGAGTGGCGAAGAATTGATGCTTTTGAACTATGGTGTTGGAGAAGACTCTTGACGGTCCCTTGGACTGCAAGGAAATCCAACCAGTCCATTCTAAAGGAAATCAGTCCTGAATATTCATTGGAAGGACTGATGCTGAAGCTGAAACTCCAATACTTTGACCACCTGACTAGAAGAACTGACTCATTTGAAAAGACCCTGATGCTGGGAAAGATTGAAGGCAGGAGGAGAAGGGGATGACAGAGGATGAGATGGTTGGATGGCATCATTGACTCGATGGACATGAGTTTGAGTAAACTCTGGGAGATGGTGATGGACAGGGAGGCCTGGCGTGTTGCAGTCCATGGGGGTTCAGAGAGTCGGACACGACTGAGGGACTGAACTGAACTGAACTTCCCTTCACCCACCCCACTCCTCCAACCCTTGTCAGGTTGGGAATGTGCTTATTAATTCCCCAGAGACCCGGTATATTCATCCATCTGACTTCCTGTTTAAGTGACACCAAGCTGCTTCCCTGCTACCTGGTCAGGTGGTGAGAGGCAGAGAGAAGGCCTGATGACCACTCAGAATAGAGCCGGAGCTCTCAACCCTGGCTGCAGATTAGAGTCGACAGGGCAGGGGGCTCTTAACACAAACCCTCTGCAGCCCCATCCCTGACAAATTAAATCAGGAGGGAGGAAGTTGGATGGATATTGGTTCTTAAAAATATCTTCTTGGGAGTTTATAACACACAGCCTAGCTACAGATCTATTCACTGTCTTACAGGAAAACCTCTCTTAAATAGCAGCACCTCCACCGATAGTCTGGCATTTTGTCAGAGCAGCTAAGTGTTCAAGCCATCTATCCCAACAGCATGGGGTTTCCCCCATACAGCACCAAGCAATTTCTATAGCAGCTGGGTGACCTACAGTTCAACTCAACGCTGACCCACTCTACCTGGAGATAATATCAGACCCCACGGGTCACAGACTCACTCCCACAAGACTCGACTCCTCCCTCGCCCCACCCCAGAGGTCATTTGCAAGCCCAGGTTGATCTGTGCTTTTGACCCCTTGTAGATTGAAAGTTCCAGTGACCCCTTCCTTGGGTTCAATTCAGTTGCTAGAGCAACATACAGAATTCAGAGAAATGTTTGACTTACCGGATGATTAGTTTATTACGATGAGTTATAACTTAGGAGCAGCAGATGGAAGAGACACCTAGGGTAAGACACGGGGTGGGAGGGCCATGGGCCTTCTGGGCCTTTTCTGAGCACCATTCTCCCCAAATCTCCATGTGCTCACCAACCAGGAATCTCTCCAAAGCCTGTCCTCTTAGGTTTTGAAGGAGCCTTCACACAGCCATGAATCAGTAAATTGTTGGCTGTGTGCGCGCGCTTAGTAGTGTCTGATTCTTTGCGACCCCACAGACTGTAGCCGGCCAGGCTCCTCTGTCCACGAAAATTCCCAAGCAAGAATACTGGAGTGGATTGCCATTTTCTCCTCCAGGGGATCTTCCTGAGCCAGGGATTGACTTTAGACCTGACTTATGTGTCTCAGAAGTCTCCTGCCTTGGCAGGCGAGTTCTTTACCACTGAGCCTCCTGGGAAGCCACTGGACATTGTCAGCGAATTCATTCTCCAGCCCTTCTTCACTCCCTGTAGGCTGAGGGCAGGACTAAATGCTCTAAACCTCCAATCCCATGGTTAGTTCTGACTAGCAGCCCCCCATCCTTAGATGATCCAGGTGCTTGCCAAAGCTACCTCATTAATAAAAGAAAAGACTCCTTTTTTGTAGCTATCACTTTAGGAAATTCCAATAAATCTAGGCGCTCCATGCCAGAAACTTAGATGAGGACCAAATACGTATTTCTTATTATGAATCACAGTATCATAGCAGCCCAGTCAAACTAATACAGGGACATAGTTGGAACTGGAAACACTCTAAATTCAGGGATTGCCCCAGCCTACCCTTGGTCTCTCGGTTTATTTCACACACTTAGTGCAGCTGAACAAGAACTAGAGCAAAAGTCCTCACGTTTTCTGCAGAATCCTTTTATATAATCAAAGATGATCAAGGACCCCAAAATGCTTTCATTCATTTGTCTTATAACTTTTAAGACTTACCATATTAGAGATAAAGACTGAGGCATTTAAAAAATCTTTATTCATTAAAAACACAATAAACCCATTTCACCCTTAAAACTGAGCCAATTTTTAAATGAAAAAATAGCATTATCCAAAACAAACAAACAAAAAGTAATAAGACAAGTGGTATTATTTTACATTTTTTCAAATCTCTTTAATATCTGACTTAATAGAAGACAGCTGGATTCTCATGTCTGCCTCTGAATTCAATTTGTTGTTGTATGTTGCTTTGGTGGAAAATTTGAAGAAAATCTAGCCTTGCATAGATACATAAGTGAAAAAGGGAAGAGTATTGAATAAACTTTTCAAATTACATTCTTTTTTTGATACTATACCAAAACTTGACAAGTAGCAGCATCTTAGAGGTGAGATGCCCTGTAGATTCCGGAACCATGTAATGAACTTCCACGCTCTGTTACAGTGGCCTCCACTGTTCTGCCTTAAACTTCGAACAGATCTTCTACCTGCGCATGAATATGTGACGTTATGTGCTGACCATTTGAGATACTGGTTCTCTAAACCATGCAGATCTTTCCAGAACTGATAGGGATAGAGTAGGATAGTTATGCAGGTAGAAGTCCCAGTGGGGGATTCTAGACGGGGAGGGAAGCCTAGAAAGAGCTAGGAGATCGCTGTAATTAATGATTGCTAAAGAACGCTAGTGTAACATTCTTCGCCGAAGCAGGCTTCACTTCAGTTCAGTTCAGCTGCGCAGTCGTGTCCGACTCTTCGCAACCCCATGAACCACAGCACACCAGGCCTCCCTGTCCATCACCAACTCCCAATGTTTACTCAAACTCACGTCCATCCAATCAGTGATGCCATCCAACCATCTCATCCTCTGTTGTCCCCTTCTCCTCCTGCCCGCAATCTTTTCCAGCATCAGGGTCTTTTCCAGTGAGTCCGCTCTTTGCATCAGGTGGCCAAAGAATTGGAGTTTCAGCTTCAGCATCAGTCCTTCCAATGAATATTCAGGACTGATCTCCTTTAGGATGGACTGGTTGGATCTCCTTGCTGTCCAAGGGACTCTCAAGAGTCTTCTCCAACACCACAGTTCAAAAGCATCAATTCTTCGGCACTCGGCTTTCTTTATAGTCCAGTTCTCACACAAAGCAGACTTGCTTAACTGTAAAACCATAAACAAAACCACAAGATATGCCCCAGTCCATTTGATGGAAGAAAAATGTCACCACCCTTCTATTAACATGATAATCCTAGTTTGACCTCATAGGGTCAGAAGCTTTCCTGCCTGATATGAAGGAGCTGGTGAAGGAGTAGTTATTGACGTGTGCCTTGTGTCTATCTATATCTTCATCTACTTGAAGAAAGTGGCCTTTCTCCCAGCCCCCTTTCCATTATACAATTGTAGCCCACTCAATGCCTGCCCACTCGCATCTCTTACAAGTATTCTACATTAATTAATCTAATTCTTGCCTATTGCTTTGCCTCTCACTGAACTCCTTCTCTGCTGAGACACAAAGAACCTCAGCCTCAGTAAGTCCAGATGCCAGGTGAGTGAAGTGAATTAAAAGATGAGAGTGGGTTAGAGTCCCCAACTTGGTCTTTGACTGAGTTCATGTCCTGGCCTTGTGGGTTTGAGTCCCAAACTAGATTCCGGCTGGATTCGAGTCCTGGCATGTGGGCTCAAGTCACAGTCTGAGGTAAACGGTTTCAGAATGACACATTTCATTGCACATTTCTGCAGTGGGAGAGACCTGAGTTCGATCCCTGGGTCGGGAAGATCCCCTGGAGGAGGGCATGACAACCCACTCCAGTATTCTTGGCTGGAGAATCCCATGGAGAGAGGAGCCTGGCGGGCTACAATCCATGGGGTTGCAAAGAGTCGGACATGACTGAGCAACTAACACTTCCGCTTTATAAGTCTAGATACAAAAGAAGTGGTACAGCCAGTCTGAGGTCGAGCCCTGCCTTCAAGGCAGCTTCCTCAAGGGAGGCTATCTATGTAAGTTCCTCAGGCTGAGGATGACTAACCTCCTCTGGCAGAGGTGGAAGGGCCACCTCTACTGCCCTGGAAGGCTTGGCAGAATTTGGAAGTTCACAGTCCCTAGTTTCATCAGAATGGCTCCATCCCAATTTTCATGATCCTATGAAAGTGAAAGAGGAGAGTGAAAAAGTTGGCTTAAAGCTCAACATTCAGAAAACAAAGATCATGGCATCTGGTCCCATCACTTCATGGGAAATAGATGGGGAAACAGTGTCAGACTTTATTTTGGGGGCCTCCAAAATCACTGCAGATGGTGACTGCAGCCATGAAATTAAAAGATGTTTACTCCTTGGAAGGGAAGTTATGACCAACCTAAGTAGCATATTGAAAAGCAGAGACATTACTTTGCCAACAAAGGTCCTTCTAGTCAAGGCTATGGTTTTTCCAGTGGTCATGTATGGATGTGAGAGTTGGACTGTGAAGAAAGCTGAGCGCCGAAGAATTGATGCTTTTGAACTGTGGTGTTGGAGAAGGCTCTTGAGAGTCCCTTGGACCTCAAGGACATCCAACCAGTCCATTCTGAAGGAGATCAGCTCTGGGATTTCTTTGGAGGGAATGATGCTGAAGCTGAAACTCCAGTACTTTGGCCACCTCATGCGAAGAGTTGACTCATTGGAAAAGACTTTGATGCTGGGAGGGATTGAGGGCAGGAGGAGAAGGGAATGACAGAGGATGAGACGGCTGGATGACATCACTGACTTGATGGACGTGAGTCTGAGTGAACTCCGGGAGTAGGTGATGGACAGGGAGGCCTGGCGTGCTGCAGTTCATGAGGTCGCAAAGAGTTGGACATGACTGAGCTACTCCACCAAAGATCGCGACCCTCTCACCCTAGCCCAGCCCTCTTTCTCCAGTCCTGGGTCTTTCCCCTCCCACTCAGCTCTCTCCTTCCAAGACTGCCACCTTCTTAGGGGAGGGTTATATCCCAATCACTTGGGGTGGGGGTTATATCCCGAACACTTGGGGTGGGGGTTATATCCCAATCACTTGGGGGAGGGTTATATCCTGATCACTTGGGGGAGGCTGTAGACTGGCGGGCTACAGCCCATGGGGTTGCAAAGAGTTGGACATGACTGAGTGACTGACACTTTCACTTTCGTGAGTCTAGATGCAAAAGAAGCGGTACAGCAGAGTGTGAGGTTGAGCACTGCCTTCACAAAGATGATACCCCGCTTTGGCCAGGGCCTGTGGTGTCTGCTCTCCTGCATTTGCTTTTGCTTCATCCTTGCCTTGTGAAGATGACATGTTCTAGGGCCTTTCGTCAGAATTTGGTGTTAAATGTTTCTGCATTTAAATCCCATCTTGGTCTTTTACTGGAAGTGTGTTCTTAGTAACTTGCCTTGTGTTTCTTGGGAAAATTCATTGAATTATTGTGAAAATAAGTTGTTTCTTAATTCTAGCAACTACATCATATCACAAATTTAGACAGATTTCAGGATCTGAAGTCAGATGGGTGGGCTTCCAATATTACCCCTTTGTCAATTGCCTAACAGTTCCTTTAAGGCTCATTTTTTTTCCATCTGTGATATGACCATCATAACAACACTCAGCTAACAGAACTCTGTGGATTAAATAAAATAAAGCATGAACTTATTTTAGAGGAGAGAAATGTTATCTTTTATTATTTTGGATGAGTTAATTCATTGGGATATACGCTTTTTGATGTGTGTTATGGTCTAAAAGAGGGCTTCCCTGGTAGCCCAACTGGTAAAGAATCCGCCTGCAATGCAGGAGACCCAGATTCCTGGTTCAGGAAGATGCCCTGGAGAAGGGATAGGCTACCCACTCCAGTGTTCTTGGGCTTCTCTGGGGGCTCAGACGGATTAAGAATCTGCCTGCATTGTGGGAGACCTGGGTTTGATCCCCGGGTTGGGAAGATCCTCTGGAGGAGGGCATGGCAACCCACTCCAGTATTATGGCCTGGAGAATCCCATGGAGAGAGGAGCCTGGCGGGCTACAGTCCACGGGGTCACAGAGAGTCAGACACGACTGAGGGACTAACACACACTGCATGGCCTCAAGGAGGGCTTCCCTGGTGGCTCAGACAGCAAAGGATCTGCCTGCAACGCTCGAGACCTGGGTTTGATCCCTGGGTCAAGAAGATCGCCTGGAGTAGGGAACGGCTATGCACTCCAGTATTCTTGCTTGGGGAGTCCCACGGACAGAGGAGACTGGCGGGCTCCAGTCCGCAGGGTCGAAAAGAGTCGGACACGACTGAGCGACTAATACACATGTGGTCTAGAAGTGCTATCAGTTCCAGTTGCTTCTCTTTCCGTTTGTGTTTGTTTGGACGCTTTATATCTGCAAGAGATTTTAAGGTTCTTGTGGTAACAAGTGTGCTTTCTTCCCAGTACCCAGCATGCATGGTTTTCATCTATGATCCCCAGATGTTATTAAGCTGTTTTTTTTTTTTTAATTTAAGTTGATGGAATGATATTAAGCACAATCCAGATGGTGCCAAACGTGTTGGGCTTAAAGAGAAGGGTCCCTGGGATAAGCAAAGTCACAGGGATGGGCAGGTTCTTGGGGTGCTGGGTTAGGTGGCTGGGGGAAAGTCTACAGCTAGAAGAACTCATAAGGGGGGGCAGGGCTGGCCTGCAGCCCCACGAGTGGACCCATACTCTGAACTAGAAAGGGCACCAGACATCCTGTAATCCAGCCAGTGAGTCTCTCCCAACTCCAGACAGCTGTGGAAAATCCATGGGCCCTGACATCAAAAGGACCTGGATTTGCCTCTGAAGACACTGCTCTCGCTTATTTAAATGGACCACAGCCCTTGGAGCCTTGCTAGTAGCTCCAAGATGAGGGCGATAGCTGATTTCTCAGGTTTGCCATGAGGCTAAAGGATGTTTGTGGAAGTGTTGCCATTTTGGAACCAGAGCTGTCATTAGCTTGAACCTCTGCTTGAACACATTGCTTACGGGAAATTTCCTCTGCTTGCAGATTTCTCTAACACTATTTAGATTATCTAACACTATTTAGATAGTCCATTAGTTGCAAGAGAAAATGGGAAGCCACAGTTGATTCTGGAAAGGCGCACAGCATATCTAGAAGATTCTTCCTGCTTGTTGTTCAGTCACTCAGTTGTGACCCCATGGACTGCAGCACACCAGGCTTCCCTGTCCTTCACCATCTCCCGGAGCTTGCTCAAACTCATGTCCATTGAGGGAAGAATTGCGGGGAGAGGTGAGGAGTCACAGTAGAGGCGCACGCAGACTATGATTGGAGCACATCCTACATGCCAAACAATCCCTACACAATGCACTGTCGTGTTCTCTGTGCCGACCCTGAGGGACGCACACCACACGCACTGCAGCGTTGACTCCAAGATGCGGGGGCTCCAGTGACGAGGCTGTGTGGCTTGTTCAATAGCACATATCTTCTAAGCAGTATTCTGAACTCAAGGTCCTGACCAGTGAGCTTATTCTTGTGGCAATAGGAAAGAAAGCTTTTCTCACCTTATTGCTATTAATGATTGTCACTGCGATCTCAAAAGCCTTTTATTTTAGAACAAGGCTTAGGAGAAATTATAACCCAGGATCTTTTCATCCAGATATCCTTTGTTTAGTACACTTCAGGTATCTACTCTGTTTTTTAACTTGATTTTTTAATTTTTAAAATTATGTTTTATTCTTTTGGGCCACACTGCATGGCACGTGGGATCCTAGATCCCTGACCAGGAATTGAACCCGCACCCTTCGCATTTGAAGCATGGAGCTAGCACCACTAGACCAGCAGGGAAGTCCCTGCCTCCACTCTTAACACCTTCCTGACTCAGAGGCCTGTACCTCTCATCACCGTCTAGAATGGTGTAGGTAGCAAACCGCACTGTTTTCATCCTCTAAGACTTCTCACTGCTTCCATGCAGACTTCCTGTACTGAATCCTTCCCCTCTCCCGGGTACCATCCTCCAGCATCCTTCATCGACACCCTGGTGGCCTTTGCTTGAGATCCACACCTCTCCCATGAGTTATATTTGTTCTTAGTTCTTTATACACGCCCTTGAGCTGTGGGCTTCTGGAGGCAAAAGTGTCATTGTGTTGACGGAATGACATATTGCAAAGGGCCCCCGGGAACAAGGCGTCAGGACACTAGAGTTGTGTGAACTCCGAAAATACACGATTCTCCGTAAGATCTGCCTGTCGGTCTAGACTCAGGTCCTCAGGGTCATCCAGTGAAAGGCTGTGGTTACGTCCCATCCTCCTCAGTCAGGGGCCTCCGCCCGGGGGAGCTTGTAATAATTCTGTAATACACCAGAAAGGTTGGCCGCAGGATTCTAAGACGGGAAGGGGATGACAGTTTGAAAAGGGCACTGTTGTGGCTGAAGCTGCCGCACTTTCTCCCATCCGTCTACTTCATTACCAGCAGGACTTGCCGTTGTTTTAACCCATCATCTGCTCTGCTGGCCAGAACGTTCTCCCACCTCAAAGGTACTTTCATAAACGTCCTGTCTGCTCTGGAAGCCACGCCGCACCCTCTGCTCCAGTCCCCAGCCTCTGGCCCTGCCCCTGCCTCATAGCAACTGCTGCTGGTCAAGCAGATGCCTCTGGTGCCTTCTAACTGGACTTCTTAAATGTGTGGACGTTCCCTTTGCACTCACAATTAGCTCAGGTGCTTTCGACCTAATGGGCACTCGGCAATAAATTCAGGGAGGCTGAACCACAGACGAGCCACTGTTCGGTCTGTAGGCGCCGTATGTCTCCTCTCAATCCCTTTCCATTCCTTTCTATCCTCTTCCAGGTCAATACCTGTGATCACACTGGGACGGATTTTTGAAAGAAGACAATAAACGGAGGGAATTGTAAATGTCAAGTCAATTATTTCTTTAACTGTAGTTCATTTCGGCAGTGATTCCTTCCGATAAGACCCTTGAACCACAGGATGCTGTGCATACAGCAACTATGCAGCCTGTGCTAGCACTCGGGTGAGCTCGACTACTGCGCAGAGGGGCTCTTGGACTGGATTCTGGAGCACAAGGATACTAGTGAAAACCGGCAAAATTCAGTGGGAGTGCAGTCAGGCTTCTGCATTTGGGGATGCCGAGCCCGTGGATAGAGGGTGGAATGCACTCTACCACCGTCTACTATGAACTTGCCCACCTGCAGACCGGGGACTCTGCAGGGGCTCCTGGAATCAATTCCTGGGGGATCCTGAGAGATGACGGCACTGTTACTTTCGTAGTTTTGACAAATGTGCCACGGTCATGCAGGGCTCCCCTAGTGGCTCAGATGGTAAAGAATCTGCCTGCAATGCAGGAGACTCGGGTTCAGTCCCTGAGTCAGGAAGATCCCCTGGAAAAGGGAATGCTCACCCACCCCAGTATTCTCGCCTGGAGAATGCCATGGACAGAGGAGCCTGGCAGGCTACAGTCCATGGAGTCGCTAAGAATTGGACACTACTGAGTGACTAACACTTTCATTTCACTTTCACTTCACCAGTCATGCGCCACTTTACCTTTAGGGGAAATTTGGTGAGGGGTATATAGGAATGCTGTGTATTATCTTTGCAACTGCTCTGTAAATCTAAAATTATTCCAGAATATAAAGTTTTAGAAAAAGTGGGCCAGGGTGCACATTTTTGTTTGGTTAGCAGTCTCATATGTAAGGCATGAACATTCTCACATCTAGTTATATCTGAACAATTTGTAGAATAAGGTTGAAAATGAGAACTGCAGAGAAATTTAGAAATGCTATTAAAAAAAATCTACAAGAAGGCAGTAGCAAAGATTAAAGCAAAACAAAAAATGGACCTGGATTCAGCTGGGGAGGGGCCAGGAGGGGCAGGATCTTGTTAAAATGTGGAGGCAGCCCTGTCTTGTTAAAATGGGGAGGTGCCCAGCACGGGGGCGACTGGACGTCAGGACACTGGGTACTTTCTTTAGCTTTAAGGACTGGAGCCCATCACTTGGCCTTTACATCCTCACCCTTTAAAATGGCCTCATCCCATTTACAGATCCAGATTATGTAAAGTAAAAGAAGTCCTGGCAAAAATCAAGCTGTCCTGTTCTTCAAAATTGGGTCACTTTTGGTCAAGAATGAGAGCATTCCTCATCTGTGGGCTGGTTACCATCGAGACCTCAAGCCAGCAGGTCTGATTCCACATGAGCATTTTCACTTTGCACTTGGCAAGTTTCTGCTTCCTCTTACAAGAACGTTCATACGAATGCCAAAGCCATTTGACGTCTAAATATAGTGTGACAGATGTGAATGAGGGTTGTATTATTTTTTTTGTTACACAAAGGGTCTTTCTTTTACCTAGAAGCCAGACACCAGTGCAGTTCTGCTTAGGCTCAGCCATCTCGGTTAAGGTAAATGGAATTGCTCTAGTTTTTCAAACACTGCAGCTTTAGTTACCGTATGGGGGTTTTTCTTAACCCGGGATCTATGAACAAGCATCTCAAGTGTCTACATCTCTATGACTCTATAGAGTCAACAGCTCCTTAAAGCTGTATGTAAACTTGACCTTAACACGTCTTTTTTTTTTTTTTTTTTTTTTTGTATGGAGTGAGTTCATTCATCTTCAAAGGGTCCACAAGTCAAAAATGTTAAGAAACCCTGTTTCAGAGACACATCTTCCATTGGAAAAACTCCTGCTAAACTATGATACTTGCTAGGTACAAATACAGTGCAGATCCAGTCATCTTGTCTGGCATTCAAACAAATACCTGGATAATGGCTGGCTGGCTGATTTGACTGTTGTGAATCCATGGCACCTGACATCTCTTGAGGGCTGCACCTCAAGGCCCTGGTGTTTATACTACTAGTGTCTTCTCCCACCTGTGGCAGAGTCCTTTCCTGAAGACTTGGTCTTCATGCGCATCCACATTTGTTTAACAAACCTCAATGTAAAGGATCCCTCAGGAATACCAAGGTTGGCTCTTCTTGCCCCTCTAAGTCCTTTCCAAACTGGCTATGTTCTTTAAAACACAGGATGGTCAGTGAGCATGTGGCCTTGAAACTCGTTTGGAGGAGGAGCATGGCTTGGCAACCATAGGCCCTTTTAGCTGGCACAGCATTCAGGGTCCCAAGTGCAATTTACATGTGTGATTCTGGAGTGATTGGACTATGAGAAACATACTAGTTCTTTTCGTTGTTCGCATGCTTTAAAGCAACTCACAAATGAATGTTTTAGGCTGTTAGTCAAGAGAAAGGTGGTTGATAATTAAAGCCTAGAATCAAAACTTCACTGGGTCTTGTATGAATGGACAATTATGAGACTAAAGATGATTGCCTGCTTCAACTCCTTTTCATGACCTTTCCTTCTTCATTTCTAACATCATTGGTATCTTCTTAACTTTTGGATACTATTTTAGTCACCCCAGCAATTTAACTTCCCTTTGAAAAATGAATCAAAGTCAAGAGTTTCATGTTTAATGTGGTCCTTTAAAATAAGACATAATGTTAATAGACTAGATAGAGAGACACTGAAGTGGTGCCCAAGCTCATTCCCCCCGCCCCCTTTTTTTAGTAACAGTGAGATGATTAAATATAACACTAAAAAAGACTAAATGCTTGTGGCATTTTTTTTTATCTATATTTAAAACACAGAGTAAGAACATAAGAACATCTCAAATCATTTAGAAGGAAAAAGGGCTTATCAACCAAAATCTTTGGAAATTTCATAAAATTTAAATATCTGCAAACAATCCAGAGTGGGGGGGAAAATCCCAACATTTGGCTATGGAGGGCATCTCATATGTGAACCAAATGGCGTTATCCCATTTTCCTTCAGGCAAACTAGTCACTAAACCCCATTAGAAAGAGTACAACAGCGATATGGAGACATCCCCCAAAACCACATACGGGATTTAGAACATTCTGTGATGAAGCGTTTAGCTAGTCATGGGCTTTCTTTCCATTGCATACACGACTTTACATTTCTACAATGCAATGTTGAAACAGCCTCCAGGTTTTGCAAAGGTGATTGATGTCCATTCTACAAAAATATTAAGTTACAGTACATAACAC
This sequence comes from Neotragus pygmaeus, assembly GCA_006410875.1. Lineage (NCBI taxonomy): Eukaryota > Metazoa > Chordata > Mammalia > Artiodactyla > Bovidae > Neotragus > Neotragus pygmaeus. The sequence continues at coordinate 88,832 of SJYV01033386.1, forward strand.
TGAATAATTTTAGTCTGTACATTTTCCCCCCTCCCATCATAGATGACATGCATCGGTTTGTACAAGTTAGAAAAAAGCCCGTCTGGTTGCTTACATCTGGATTAATAGTCAACAGAATCAACCAGAAGTAGTGGGGTGGGTAAAGTTTGAGAAAGTATCAATACACTGGAATATTAACTGTGGTTAACAATAGTCAATTCTTCACAAAGTGATACAAAATAAATCATTTTAGAATTTTGACTGAAAAGGTCTAGCTGAGGAGGTTCTGGCAAACAGTTGACCAACTGATCCAAAAGTTTAAGGCTGACTTGACTCAAGCTGCAGCCCAACCAAAAACACTGGCAACAACGGCGCAGTTCAAAGCTCTTCAAATGCATAGCTGCCGTGATAACAGGCATGTTAATCAGATCCCTTCAATTAGTTAATCCTCTAGACAGTTTTCTTTTTGTTTTGCATGCATCTGGTTCCACTTTCATTAAGGGCATCTCTTCCTTGGTCAATCATGTGCTTTGCTTTTCGTTTTTATGTTTGTTTGTTTTTTTTGTATGTTTTGTTTGTTAAGCTGTCAATACCTCCAACACTTGGAAAATGAAATCTAGATGCCGTTTTACTTACAGCAGAGAATCAGAGCTGTATGGACAATGCAAAATGAAATGAAACAAGTATCAGAAACAGTTTATAAAAATGGCACATTTATTGCTACAGAACGGTCATGTACATGACTTCATCGAATAACTACAGATGGGAAACAGGTAATGGCCTAGACCAAGCTGGGTTTGTTTTTGTCTTGAAGGAACTCCAGCACACAACCTGTTTGGACACTTCTACAAATCAGAAATACACCAAAAACATGAAAAAGTCGAGGCACTCAGCCACACATTGAAAACAAGGTGTAACTGTTTATCTTTTTTTTTTTTGAAGTGTTTTCCCTTTTTTTCTTTTTTTAACAATTTTTTTTTCATTTTTAATGCTGCAGCTATGTGTACAGTCGCAAAAATTTTCCCCGCTGCGACCTATAACTAAAAAAACAAAAACAAAAACAAGAAACAAACAAAAAAAGCTACCATACAGTTTCATCTCAGTAACACATGGTAAAATAACATCTTTTAAATAGTAAAATAAAGTAACAAACTTTTACTCATAATGATTCCAAAAATCTACAAAGAAGAAATATTCAGAATCTGACAATTTTTTTTGTAATATTCATGGTATAAAAGGATTGCTCCTGCGAAAAATAAGCCAAATATATTTTTTATTTTTAAATTTAGTTTTTCTTCCTACTAGGGTGTACTACGGTCTATTTTATAGCAAAAAGAGCACTAGACAAACAAAGCTTTATAACAAAAAGCCAGGCACTGATACATGGTAAGTCTCTGCTTTTTTTTTTATCTTCACTTAATTGCATCACAAGTAACAAGAATGAAAAAGGCCACAGTTCATATATTTTCACCATTACATATGTCTATAATACTTGAAATGAGTATGGCAAAACCAGCACTGCACAAAGATGAGTCCACTTCAAGTCCCATGAGAAAGAGCATGTCTCTAAAGAAAAACAAACAGAACCAAAGCAAAATAAAGAGAGGCCTAGAGGCCTGGTGCCCCATTGTGTTGGAATTCCTCATATTCCATCTTGACTTTTTTTTTTGTTTCCAGTCAGCCAGCAGACTAAATTTTTGTGCTTGTTTATGCTGAAATTGTTTCATTCCTGACTCAAGTTCACTTTTGGACACAGATCATATTCTGCCTGTTGGATCCAAGACGAAATTCCTCTTAACCCCAAGTCTTGGTTCAACACCCTCCCCCCCAACCCCCCC
>SJYV01033386.1:91219-111177 GCA_006410875.1 Neotragus pygmaeus
TTTAACAATTTTTTTTTTCATTTTTAATGCTGCAGCTATGTGTACAGTCGCAAAAATTTTCCCCGCTGCGACCTATAACTAAAAAAACAAAAACAAAAACAAGAAACAAACAAAAAAAGCTACCATACAGTTTCATCTCAGTAACACATGGTAAAATAACATCTTTTAAATAGTAAAATAAAGTAACAAACTTTTACTCATAATGATTCCAAAAATCTACAAAGAAGAAATATTCAGAATCTGACAATTTTTTTTGTAATATTCATGGTATAAAAGGATTGCTCCTGCGAAAAATAAGCCAAATATATTTTTTATTTTTAAATTTAGTTTTTCTTCCTACTAGGGTGTACTACGGTCTATTTTATAGCAAAAAGAGCACTAGACAAACAAAGCTTTATAACAAAAAGCCAGGCACTGATACATGGTAAGTCTCTGCTTTTTTTTTTATCTTCACTTAATTGCATCACAAGTAACAAGAATGAAAAAGGCCACAGTTCATATATTTTCACCATTACATATGTCTATAATACTTGAAATGAGTATGGCAAAACCAGCACTGCACAAAGATGAGTCCACTTCAAGTCCCATGAGAAAGAGCATGTCTCTAAAGAAAAACAAACAGAACCAAAGCAAAATAAAGAGAGGCCTAGAGGCCTGGTGCCCCATTGTGTTGGAATTCCTCATATTCCATCTTGACTTTTTTTTTTGTTTCCAGTCAGCCAGCAGACTAAATTTTTGTGCTTGTTTATGCTGAAATTGTTTCATTCCTGACTCAAGTTCACTTTTGGACACAGATCATATTCTGCCTGTTGGATCCAAGACGAAATTCCTCTTAACCCCAAGTCTTGGTTCAACACCCTCCCCCCCAACCCCCCCATCCCTCATCAAAATAAAGATCACAAATTTAAAAAAAAAAAATCAAGAATTTGAAAAAAAAGCGAAAAACAAAAATAGGAATCGGAAGACTGAATCAGAACCAGTTGCGTTACTGGGTGGACTGACCGTTGTATAAACATTAGTGTTCCTTGCAGCTACACAGAAGACAAATGGGAAAAATGTCTAGATGAACAGATCCCTAGTCTGCATATTCATAAATTACTTGAATGTGGAGGTGGATCAACCGTTCCAAGTTGCTTTTAAAGTCCAACTCTCTTAAACAGATCCCCAGCCTAAGTTTCATCATATATATAGACCTTTACGAAATGCCTGTATAGTACTTTGATCCTAACTGTCTGCTAAATTTCACCTGAAAATCCAGCACAGAATACCAATATCTTACCTGGGTTTGATAACCACAAAACTAGAGAGAGAGAAAAAAAAAAAAAAAACACTAAAAAGGCTACATTCCCTTTCATCTTTTTTTTTTTTTTTAATGGAGATACAACCCAATGTATACAGATGGCCGTGCTTGTTTCTCCACCAAGCAAAAAGTAGTGAGCAGCATTGATGGCCGTTAGAAAAGCTTTCCACTTATTTCCAAAGGGAATTCCACAATAGAGGTATTACATGACTGATTAATGAATGGGTCAAAGCTGGTGAGCAGTAAATTGCAGCTTTTACTCTGAGTGAGAACAAAACATAAAGCACCAATTTAAAAAATAATCCAAGAACTACAATTTAATTTTTTTTTGCTTTGTTTACAGATTTGAAAATCTTTAAATCAGCTCTATGAAAGCACCTTGATGATAACATGTATCAAAAAGTGCTAATCTTAAAATGTACATCAATGCAGGGCGCGTTTCCAGTTCCCTAAAGAGTAGACACCGCGCTTTCTTCTCTACACTTATCCTGAATGTGATCAGAAGACACCTGCTTCCTATATAATATTGTTCCTAGGGATACCCGCCTTGATAAGAGTATACAAAATGAGTACAGAGTGTACCACTAAAAGGAAATCTTCAACATACTGAGGGTACAAGTACACACTGTTCAGGAGGAGGGGAAGAGTCTACAATATTGTCTTCCATGCCCTTCTCTGAGCCCCTTTGTTCGTCCATTTTCACAGGGAAGCCTCAAAATAACGTTTCATGAAGTCTGATTCCTGCTATTCTAAGGTTTTAATCCACCTCCACATTTTAGAAACTTATCAACAAATCAAAGTATTTCCGTTTTATCACTACTGAACATATTTACAGTTCTGAACACACACACAGCTAATCAAAATGTTTATGGGTTTGTAAAAGATGACCACGTGGTAACTATCTTATTTGTTCTTACATTTTCAGAAATGAACATAAAATTCAGATTCTTGTAGCTCACTATTTCATTTCAATGAGGTTTTTCAACCACACCTTTTTAAAAAAAAGAAACAAAAACCGATACAATGTATTAAAACACATAATAACAAGAGTCTACATGTAAAAATATAACTTTTACATACACAATTTCAAAATAATGATACGGTTGCCATTTGTTGCATAAAATTTACAAATGTATTTCATTACTATATAACTGGCAAAACAGGAGGACAGATGGAACATTTAGACCGTTTCATGAGTTTATGGCATGTACTCAGTGCTGATAGGTGGAAAAACTACTTGAACAAGGGATTTTTTTTTTTCTTAATACATGCCAAGATTGTGTGGCTGTAAAAATAGAAACGAGTTAGAGACGAAAGGATGCTGACAAATACTTAACTAGGAGCACTATTTCTTTACTGCACTATACACCAAAGTCAATCATTATAAAGATTCACAATGGAAGTTGGTTCAATTGTGCCCAGACGTCAAAGCTAGCTATCTGACGAGTTGCTGTGCCATAGCTTGATCTATGTTTCTATCAAATATGTTAAGTATAAACTTCATTCATACTGGCCAGAGAAATACTGCACTACCCCTCCTCAAGAAAGTGCAACTTAATGCTTTAGGACTTATAAGGCTTGATATAATGCTGCATGATGATTGAATATTGGCATTTTTTTTTTCCCAGACAAAGGAGGAGGCAGTTAAGTCATTCTACATCTTAGTAAACCCATTTTGAAAAAAAAAAAAAAATCAAGAAAGCAACAAAATCAATCAGCTCTGTCACACTACTTGCAATTTTCTCGTTGGATGGTTGTTGAACTTTACTTGTTTTTTTTTTGTTTTTGTTTTTTTCCAAAAATCTGACCATGTATTCAGAAACACCTCACTGCACACTACTTCGGCTACACATGTAGGTAACACTTTAATCATTTTGTTAAATCACAGCCACTTTGATTATGTTATGTTTCCGATGATATAAACATTGGAAGGCACGGTGGTAACATTGTAGCATTCTAACCTTGTACCTCTGAAAATCCCGGAAGAGGGCCACAAACAGCAACATTCCAATTCAGACAAACTCTTTGCCATGTCTTGGTAATGCTGCTTGGAAATATCTACACATGATGTGACTTTTAAGTCCTGTGTTCCCAAAAGACTGAAGAAACAATTTTCTACTTATTTATGAATGAAAAGCAACATCAGGGTCAGCATTTCATCCTGTACTACCCGCTCTGGAAGCAGAGTTGGCACTACAGGTTACGAGAACAAACCAGGGAGAGGGACAGAAATCAGACCCAAAAAAAAACCAAAACCGAAAAAAACACCTCCGTATTTACAGTAAAATCTTTCTTTTAAAAAAGTTAATCAGTACTATTTTTTTACAGGAGAAAAAAGTCTGAAACAAATGAACAGAAGCTTACCATAGTCACTAACTTTTTAATATATATTTATATATATATTTATATATATATTTGTCATAGGTCTATAAGATCCATCTGTTCCTCCTACCCTAAGGAATGGCTAATGTCATCACTTCGCTGTCATCAGGATATTTGCTGGTTTTGTTACGAGGGCAGCCGGGCTTCCCTTATTCGATATCCGGTCATTATAAACACTAGCTGACTTGAATACCAACAAAAACGGTCATGTCGTTTTCTTCAGAAGTACACTTTTTCATTATTGCAAGTTTACAATTTTTTTTTAAATTAAATATTTTTTTTCAGACTTACAAATTAATTATATACTTTTTTTTTTTTTTCCAAAAGAAGTTTAGGCACAAATGCATTGTTCCACAGTGTGGAAAGATTGCCATTCAGTCTCTGGGCTGCGTCTCAGCCTGCACACACTGCACATTCTGAATGATATGTTAGAGAGTCAACCCCTAAGTTGCACGTTTTTTTTCTTTTTTTTTTTTTTTTCGGTTTTTTGATCATTGGGAATGCTGAAACCTCTTGCGTCTGCGATTCATAACTACTCAGACTTGTCTTATATTACAAAAAAAGGGGTTAAGGAGAAGTGTTTATGTGGGTTTAAGATAATACAGCTGTTAAGGAAGTGGTCTCTCGTATTAATGAAGCAATGTGGCAGCTTGGACCTGAGAGAGAAGAGAGAAAGATGAATTAGTATGTTTGTAACAGAGAAGGGAAGCTTTCATTTAAAAATTTTTTTCTTCTTCTCCAAGGTAGGGAAAATCAGTGGGCGCCTCTGGGTCAGATACGACTCTCGGGGGGACGCGGGGCCGGGACACAGGGGGCTCCTCTCGGGGGCACGCGGGGCCGGGACACAGGGGGCTCCTCTCGGGGGCACGCGGGGCCGGGACACAGGGGGCTCCTCTCGGGGGCACGCGGGGCCGGGACACAGGGGGCTCCTCTCGGGGGCACGCGGGGCCGGGACACAGGGGGCTCCTCTCGGGGGCACGCGGGGCCGGGACACAGGGGGCTCCTCTCGGGGGCACGCGGGGCCGGGACACAGGGGGCTCCTCTCGGGGGCACGCGGGGCCGGGACACAGGGGGCTCCTCTCGGGGGCACGCGGGGCCGGGACACAGGGGGCTCCTCTCGGGGGCACGCGGGGCCGGGACACAGGGGGCTCCTCTCGGGGGCACGCGGGGCCGGGACACAGGGGGCTCCTCTCGGGGGCACGCGGGGCCGGGACACAGGGGGCTCCTCTCGGGGGCACGCGGGGCCGGGACACAGGGGGCTCCTCTCGGGGGCACGCGGGGCCGGGACACAGGGGGCTCCTCTCGGGGGCACGCGGGGCCGGGACACAGGGGGCTCCTCTCGGGGGCACGCGGGGCCGGGACACAGGGGGCTCCTCTCGGGGGCACGCGGGGCCGGGACACAGGGGGCTCCTCTCGGGGGCACGCGGGGCCGGGACACAGGGGGCTCCTCTCGGGGGCACGCGGGGCCGGGACACAGGGGGCTCCTCTCGGGGGCACGCGGGGCCGGGACACAGGGGGCTCCTCTCGGGGGCACGCGGGGCCGGGACACAGGGGGCTCCTCTCGGGGGCACGCGGGGCCGGGACACAGGGGGCTCCTCTCGGGGGCACGCGGGGCCGGGACACAGGGGGCTCCTCTCGGGGGCACGCGGGGCCGGGACACAGGGGGCTCCTCTCGGGGGCACGCGGGGCCGGGACACAGGGGGCTCCTCTCGGGGGCACGCGGGGCCGGGACACAGGGGGCTCCTCTCGGGGGCACGCGGGGCCGGGACACAGGGGGCTCCTCTCGGGGGCACGCGGGGCCGGGACACAGGGGGCTCCTCTCGGGGGCACGCGGGGCCGGGACACAGGGGGCTCCTCTCGGGGGCACGCGGGGCCGGGACACAGGGGGCTCCTCTCGGGGGCACGCGGGGCCGGGACACAGGGGGCTCCTCTCGGGGGCACGCGGGGCCGGGACACAGGGGGCTCCTCTCGGGGGCACGCGGGGCCGGGACACAGGGGGCTCCTCTCGGGGGCACGCGGGGCCGGGACACAGGGGGCTCCTCTCGGGGGCACGCGGGGCCGGGACACAGGGGGCTCCTCTCGGGGGCACGCGGGGCCGGGACACAGGGGGCTCCTCTCGGGGGCACGCGGGGCCGGGACACAGGGGGCTCCTCTCGGGGGCACGCGGGGCCGGGACACAGGGGGCTCCTCTCGGGGGCACGCGGGGCCGGGACACAGGGGGCTCCTCTCGGGGGCACGCGGGGCCGGGACACAGGGGGCTCCTCTCGGGGGCACGCGGGGCCGGGACACAGGGGGCTCCTCTCGGGGGCACGCGGGGCCGGGACACAGGGGGCTCCTCTCGGGGGCACGCGGGGCCGGGACACAGGGGGCTCCTCTCGGGGGCACGCGGGGCCGGGACACAGGGGGCTCCTCTCGGGGGCACGCGGGGCCGGGACACAGGGGGCTCCTCTCGGGGGCACGCGGGGCCGGGACACAGGGGGCTCCTCTCGGGGGCACGCGGGGCCGGGACACAGGGGGCTCCTCTCGGGGGCACGCGGGGCCGGGACACAGGGGGCTCCTCTCGGGGGCACGCGGGGCCGGGACACAGGGGGCTCCTCTCGGGGGCACGCGGGGCCGGGACACAGGGGGCTCCTCTCGGGGGCACGCGGGGCCGGGACACAGGGGGCTCCTCTCGGGGGCACGCGGGGCCGGGACACAGGGGGCTCCTCTCGGGGGCACGCGGGGCCGGGACACAGGGGGCTCCTCTCGGGGGCACGCGGGGCCGGGACACAGGGGGCTCCTCTCGGGGGCACGCGGGGCCGGGACACAGGGGGCTCCTCTCGGGGGCACGCGGGGCCGGGACACAGGGGGCTCCTCTCGGGGGCACGCGGGGCCGGGACACAGGGGGCTCCTCTCGGGGGCACGCGGGGCCGGGACACAGGGGGCTCCTCTCGGGGGCACGCGGGGCCGGGACACAGGGGGCTCCTCTCGGGGGCACGCGGGGCCGGGACACAGGGGGCTCCTCTCGGGGGCACGCGGGGCCGGGACACAGGGGGCTCCTCTCGGGGGCACGCGGGGCCGGGACACAGGGGGCTCCTCTCGGGGGCACGCGGGGCCGGGACACAGGGGGCTCCTCTCGGGGGCACGCGGGGCCGGGACACAGGGGGCTCCTCTCGGGGGCACGCGGGGCCGGGACACAGGGGGCTCCTCTCGGGGGCACGCGGGGCCGGGACACAGGGGGCTCCTCTCGGGGGCACGCGGGGCCGGGACACAGGGGGCTCCTCTCGGGGGCACGCGGGGCCGGGACACAGGGGGCTCCTCTCGGGGGCACGCGGGGCCGGGACACAGGGGGCTCCTCTCGGGGGCACGCGGGGCCGGGACACAGGGGGCTCCTCTCGGGGGCACGCGGGGCCGGGACACAGGGGGCTCCTCTCGGGGGCACGCGGGGCCGGGACACAGGGGGCTCCTCTCGGGGGCACGCGGGGCCGGGACACAGGGGGCTCCTCTCGGGGGCACGCGGGGCCGGGACACAGGGGGCTCCTCTCGGGGGCACGCGGGGCCGGGACACAGGGGGCTCCTCTCGGGGGCACGCGGGGCCGGGACACAGGGGGCTCCTCTCGGGGGCACGCGGGGCCGGGACACAGGGGGCTCCTCTCGGGGGCACGCGGGGCCGGGACACAGGGGGCTCCTCTCGGGGGCACGCGGGGCCGGGACACAGGGGGCTCCTCTCGGGGGCACGCGGGGCCGGGACACAGGGGGCTCCTCTCGGGGGCACGCGGGGCCGGGACACAGGGGGCTCCTCTCGGGGGCACGCGGGGCCGGGACACAGGGGGCTCCTCTCGGGGGCACGCGGGGCCGGGACACAGGGGGCTCCTCTCGGGGGCACGCGGGGCCGGGACACAGGGGGCTCCTCTCGGGGGCACGCGGGGCCGGGACACAGGGGGCTCCTCTCGGGGGCACGCGGGGCCGGGACACAGGGGGCTCCTCTCGGGGGCACGCGGGGCCGGGACACAGGGGGCTCCTCTCGGGGGCACGCGGGGCCGGGACACAGGGGGCTCCTCTCGGGGGCACGCGGGGCCGGGACACAGGGGGCTCCTCTCGGGGGCACGCGGGGCCGGGACACAGGGGGCTCCTCTCGGGGGCACGCGGGGCCGGGACACAGGGGGCTCCTCTCGGGGGCACGCGGGGCCGGGACACAGGGGGCTCCTCTCGGGGGCACGCGGGGCCGGGACACAGGGGGCTCCTCTCGGGGGCACGCGGGGCCGGGACACAGGGGGCTCCTCTCGGGGGCACGCGGGGCCGGGACACAGGGGGCTCCTCTCGGGGGCACGCGGGGCCGGGACACAGGGGGCTCCTCTCGGGGGCACGCGGGGCCGGGACACAGGGGGCTCCTCTCGGGGGCACGCGGGGCCGGGACACAGGGGGCTCCTCTCGGGGGCACGCGGGGCCGGGACACAGGGGGCTCCTCTCGGGGGCACGCGGGGCCGGGACACAGGGGGCTCCTCTCGGGGGCACGCGGGGCCGGGACACAGGGGGCTCCTCTCGGGGGCACGCGGGGCCGGGACACAGGGGGCTCCTCTCGGGGGCACGCGGGGCCGGGACACAGGGGGCTCCTCTCGGGGGCACGCGGGGCCGGGACACAGGGGGCTCCTCTCGGGGGCACGCGGGGCCGGGACACAGGGGGCTCCTCTCGGGGGCACGCGGGGCCGGGACACAGGGGGCTCCTCTCGGGGGCACGCGGGGCCGGGACACAGGGGGCTCCTCTCGGGGGCACGCGGGGCCGGGACACAGGGGGCTCCTCTCGGGGGCACGCGGGGCCGGGACACAGGGGGCTCCTCTCGGGGGCACGCGGGGCCGGGACACAGGGGGCTCCTCTCGGGGGCACGCGGGGCCGGGACACAGGGGGCTCCTCTCGGGGGCACGCGGGGCCGGGACACAGGGGGCTCCTCTCGGGGGCACGCGGGGCCGGGACACAGGGGGCTCCTCTCGGGGGCACGCGGGGCCGGGACACAGGGGGCTCCTCTCGGGGGCACGCGGGGCCGGGACACAGGGGGCTCCTCTCGGGGGCACGCGGGGCCGGGACACAGGGGGCTCCTCTCGGGGGCACGCGGGGCCGGGACACAGGGGGCTCCTCTCGGGGGCACGCGGGGCCGGGACACAGGGGGCTCCTCTCGGGGGCACGCGGGGCCGGGACACAGGGGGCTCCTCTCGGGGGCACGCGGGGCCGGGACACAGGGGGCTCCTCTCGGGGGCACGCGGGGCCGGGACACAGGGGGCTCCTCTCGGGGGCACGCGGGGCCGGGACACAGGGGGCTCCTCTCGGGGGCACGCGGGGCCGGGACACAGGGGGCTCCTCTCGGGGGCACGCGGGGCCGGGACACAGGGGGCTCCTCTCGGGGGCACGCGGGGCCGGGACACAGGGGGCTCCTCTCGGGGGCACGCGGGGCCGGGACACAGGGGGCTCCTCTCGGGGGCACGCGGGGCCGGGACACAGGGGGCTCCTCTCGGGGGCACGCGGGGCCGGGACACAGGGGGCTCCTCTCGGGGGCACGCGGGGCCGGGACACAGGGGGCTCCTCTCGGGGGCACGCGGGGCCGGGACACAGGGGGCTCCTCTCGGGGGCACGCGGGGCCGGGACACAGGGGGCTCCTCTCGGGGGCACGCGGGGCCGGGACACAGGGGGCTCCTCTCGGGGGCACGCGGGGCCGGGACACAGGGGGCTCCTCTCGGGGGCACGCGGGGCCGGGACACAGGGGGCTCCTCTCGGGGGCACGCGGGGCCGGGACACAGGGGGCTCCTCTCGGGGGCACGCGGGGCCGGGACACAGGGGGCTCCTCTCGGGGGCACGCGGGGCCGGGACACAGGGGGCTCCTCTCGGGGGCACGCGGGGCCGGGACACAGGGGGCTCCTCTCGGGGGCACGCGGGGCCGGGACACAGGGGGCTCCTCTCGGGGGCACGCGGGGCCGGGACACAGGGGGCTCCTCTCGGGGGCACGCGGGGCCGGGACACAGGGGGCTCCTCTCGGGGGCACGCGGGGCCGGGACACAGGGGGCTCCTCTCGGGGGCACGCGGGGCCGGGACACAGGGGGCTCCTCTCGGGGGCACGCGGGGCCGGGACACAGGGGGCTCCTCTCGGGGGCACGCGGGGCCGGGACACAGGGGGCTCCTCTCGGGGGCACGCGGGGCCGGGACACAGGGGGCTCCTCTCGGGGGCACGCGGGGCCGGGACACAGGGGGCTCCTCTCGGGGGCACGCGGGGCCGGGACACAGGGGGCTCCTCTCGGGGGCACGCGGGGCCGGGACACAGGGGGCTCCTCTCGGGGGCACGCGGGGCCGGGACACAGGGGGCTCCTCTCGGGGGCACGCGGGGCCGGGACACAGGGGGCTCCTCTCGGGGGCACGCGGGGCCGGGACACAGGGGGCTCCTCTCGGGGGCACGCGGGGCCGGGACACAGGGGGCTCCTCTCGGGGGCACGCGGGGCCGGGACACAGGGGGCTCCTCTCGGGGGCACGCGGGGCCGGGACACAGGGGGCTCCTCTCGGGGGCACGCGGGGCCGGGACACAGGGGGCTCCTCTCGGGGGCACGCGGGGCCGGGACACAGGGGGCTCCTCTCGGGGGCACGCGGGGCCGGGACACAGGGGGCTCCTCTCGGGGGCACGCGGGGCCGGGACACAGGGGGCTCCTCTCGGGGGCACGCGGGGCCGGGACACAGGGGGCTCCTCTCGGGGGCACGCGGGGCCGGGACACAGGGGGCTCCTCTCGGGGGCACGCGGGGCCGGGANGCGGGGGCGGCTCCGAGGAGACCTTCTCTTCTTCCCTCCTCTTCAGACACGCGGCCTTGGGGTTCAGGTTTCTTTCTGTGGAAAAGGAGAGCACGGAGGGCTGAGGTCTCGCCCAGGGCTTTCAGTGCGGGTGAGTCAGGCTGCGCCTCTGCGGGTCCGCTCAGCCTTTCTCTCGGGTTCTGCCTTCCTGAACAAGAGGGCCGAGCGGGGAAACGCGGCTGCGGCGATTCCCTGGCTCAACGTCCCTCCTCTGCCCGGGGCGACCGTGTGGGCGCTAAGCAAGTACTGTCGTCTAGTCGCCAGGTCGCGTCCCCCTCTTTTCGGACCCGGGGACTGCAGCCGCCAGGCTCCTCTGTCCGGGGATGCTCCACACAGAAGGCCGGCGCGGGCTGCCGTGTCCCCCCGCAGGGGCGCCTCCCGACCCCGGGGGCGAACCCACGTCTCCTGCCTCGGCAGGCGAAGCCTTTACCCCCGGCCACCTGGGCGCCCCGAGCGAAGGTGCTGGGCTCGGAGTACTGAGAGGCCGCGGGGAAAGGTCCGGCCCAGCAGTGAGGACACTCCCGGGGCCTCGTTACCGGGGGAAGGGGCTGCCCGGGGGGCTCCCGGGAGGCTGAACCCCGGGGCGGCCCGTGGTGCGGGGGGCTGGGCCGCGACCCCCGGGCGCCACCCTGACCCCTGCNAGGTCCGGCCCAGCAGTGAGGACACTCCCGGGGCCTCGTTACCGGGGGAAGGGGCTGCCCGGGGGGCTCCCGGGAGGCTGAACCCCGGGGCGGCCCGTGGTGCGGGGGGCTGGGCCGCGACCCCCGGGCGCCACCCTGACCCCTGCGGGGAGGCCGGCCGCCCGCCCTACCTCGCACTTGCTGCTCCAGGCTGAGGATGACGGCCACGGCCTGGTGCAGGATCAGCAGCTTGGTCTGCGGCTTGTCGCTCTTGAGGTGCAGCTGCACCATGCGGCCCAGCTCCTTGAAGGCCTCGTTGATGTCGCGCACGCGCAGGCGCTCGCGGGCGTTGTTCGCCATCCGCCGCTCCTTCTCCCGCTCCGCCTTCTGCTCGGGCGTCAGGTCCTCGTCGTCGTTATTGCTGCGGACACAGGGGAAGACGCGGCATTTTCTAATGGGGGGCGCGGAAAGGGACGGCTTCTAAATTCCCTCCGATTTCTTCCCAAGCCGTCGGGGAGCTTTTCCATCTCAAGCTCTTGTCCCTGGAGGAGTTTTCCCTCCGCCAGGGCTCGGCATTGCTTTAGGTGGTTATGACAGTCCGCGCGTGAGACATTCAGGGTCTCACAGACATAGAACCCCAACCCAACAGGAGAGGTTCAAACCGGGGCCCCAAGTGCACCGTACGGATAGAAGGGAGCAAAAAAGGGAAAACGAGGCTCTGGTCCACAAAGCCACGTGCGGCAAAGCAGTGCACGGTCAACTCCGCTCAAGCTATACTTCAGGACCCCAATCCAGAAAGTGCTGGAGACCGAAACTGTCTGTGGTTTTTTTTTTTTTTAACTTTCATACTGTGACATGTGAAACCTGAGGAAAACAAGGGATTGAAAAACGATGTAGATACTTCAAAATTAACACAGTGCAGCTCAACAGGATCAAGAAGGTCATCCATTCAAGACAATGGGCATGAACACGAGGGCCTCTTGTCTGCTAACCAGCTTGGAAGGCTTGGTCAGGCCGCTCACTGTATCCGAGTCTCACTTTCTCCATGTATTAAATACAACAAGGTTAGAAAAACATCATCTCCATAACCTTTAACATTATGGATGTTTACGGTCACCAGACAGGTTGGGGAAACCTGAGTTTCAGGCAAACTCAACCCAACTCAAACTTACAAGTTATCAATGACCACGACCTCATTGTGAGACAAAAATGAAGCCGGAAAGCTGATCTCTGATTGTGAGAACAGAAATGATTCACTCAAAGGCATGGTTGGAGCCAGCAGTCTGGAAAGACAGGTGACTTCTACTTCTGGGTAAGATCCTGATAAATTAGAAACTTGAATGGGAGGCAGATAGGATGATGATGAGCTACCTGGAAAGCCTGTCATATCAGGAGGATTTCATGGCATCAAGGTTTGTTTCTGGGGAATCACTTAAAAAAGAGAGGCATGGGAGATGCCTTAGAAAGACAGAACAGAGCAAGGAACTCCAAGTGGGACAGTCTGAATTAACATGAACAGGAGCCTTTTTTGAGTATGAGAGACATAAAAAATGAAGTATACTTCACTCAAAAACTCCATTATAAGGAGCAAAACGGCAGTGACCATCTGTAAGGACGTCAACCTAGAGATCTGAGCACTGACCCCAAGGACCAACAAGGTGAGTCTCGACCTTAAAATTCCACAAATCTGAAAGGCTCACAGAATGAAGATGTGAATCACAACCTTTCAGAGCTGGAGGAACATGTGGGAAGCCATCTCCTCACTTCAATGTACACTTAAGGAGTACTGGCTTAAAATCTATGCGTTCAGGACCTCCCTGGGGGTCCGGTGGTCCAGACTGCGCTTGCACTGCCAAGGGCCATGGGTTCAATCCCTGGTCAGGAAACCAAGGTCCCACATGCTGCTTAGAGGGGCCAAAACATTATTTTTTAAAAAAGTTAAAAAGAATTTAAAACATGAATGGCTCCAAGTCTTCCACTTGTAACTTCCACATTGCAGTGAGGATGCACCATGACAGAGAAGACCCAGTCAGACAGAAATGGAGTGGATCCCTGGGCTGCAGCACATGCTGCCCATAAAGACGACGCATGCAAGTAAGCCAAGAGCACTTGCAAGGGAGGCAGACACCAAAGAGAGATGCTTTAAGACTTGGCTCGTCTTCCCGTAGGTTAAACTCCCTTCCAGATGGGACTGTCTGCCTTGGATATGTGCTGATGAATGCACAACTGAACTGAGCCCATCAGAAAGCTCTCTTTCTCTGCCATCGATTCTCTGCCTCACTTCCTCTGCCGGCCCGTCTCTCTCCCATCCATGACCCCAGCCAACGCCAAGGAATTCAAGGTGACTGTGAATTCATGCCCACAGCCAACCACAAAAGTAAGATGTAACAAGCAAAATGAGAACAGAGTCAAGTTTCTGCACGTCCTGTCCTGAAGGTAAAAATTTGGGTAATGTTTTTACGTAGCAAACATGTGCCACACTTTTTCCAAAGTGGGGCTGAAGATGGGAAATTGTTTTCCAAGTGTATTCAGGCCAATAATGAATGAGAATGGGTTATCCACTTACAAGTTGTTTATGCAAACAAAACTGCCTAGATTTGGAAAGCCTTGCCAGACAACAGTTTTGGAGTCCTGAGTGAATGTCAAGACAGTGATCTTTAAAACAAGAAGGTTCTTAACAGCAAGTTTAAATGCTGCATTGAGACTTCAGAGGATCAATTGAAAATGCATGTGTTATGGCCACTAGTTAAGTTGACTGAATTAACAGAGAAATTGCTAAGGATGTCAAAGGCCGTCCTTGGAACGTCTTATTACTCCAAGGCAAGAGTCAGGAAATGGCCAAGGGCCAGGAAACCACAGCGATGGTGGAAAGGGGTACGCACGAAGCTTCCAGAATTTTCAAAACTGTGGTAGAACTTAGTAACAAACATCTCATAACTACAAAGGCAATATGAAAAGATGGCACGTCCTTAATTCCTAAAGGACCCTAGGCGTAACCTTGAGAACGAGTCTCTAAAAGGGAGGAATCAGGACTTCTCCAGTGGTCCAGTGGCTAAGACTCCGTGCTCCCAACACAGGGGCCCTGAATCTGATCCCTGGTCAGGGAACTAGATGCTACAGGCCCACACTAAGACCCGGGGCAGCCAGACAAACGTTTTACATAAAGGGAGGCACTGTCATAGTACAGCTCATTAAATTTCCAAATAAAAATTCTCCAAGAGCACCAAGGCAAAGAACGTGGGTGTCACGATGTTCAAAAAGTCCATCTGCTTATCAGATTACAGTTCAAGGAGACAGATTCTAATTTAAAGATATTGGGGAGCTGAGAAAACTGAGCAGAAGCTGTTTTCTTGCAACTGAATTTTCTGTAGAAAGGAGGAGCCAAGAAAAAAAAAAAAAGCAACATAGGTACTGCTCTTAAATATATATATATATATATATATATATATATATCAACATATGCAGACTCAGGCTGGGAAATTGGTACTTTCTCACTTTCAAGGTAAGAAAAAAGTTACAACTGCACATATATCAATTGAGCTTTCAATAGCAATAGGATCTCTTTTTAGAAGTATTTTCAGAAGAACATTTCTGACCAAATTTGTAGAATAAGCAGTCTTACAAATCGACTGCTTGCATTTGAATTGGTGATAAATTGTTTTTGCCGTTTTTGTGTCATTATCAGCATTGGGTCCAAATTCATAAATGCAAAGGAAGTTTCGGCTTTCCTAGAGTACAGGTATCTCAAATGATACGTTCGTGCCTCTAGAGCAAGCCTTTCCTTTTTCATTTTTAGCTGCAGATTTACCTTCCAGGAAAAAACTGAATAGTTTCTTCCTGTTCTGTTCACTTCATCAAAGTCCAATAAAGGAATTAAATGAAGCGACAGTATTATATACTGTTACCTAGATCTTGACCTAGTAATGGATTTGATATCCTTCTTGTCGTCATCTAATTTCTTGTCCTCGGAAGATTTCGTGTCTTGCAGGTTTTCGTCACCCTCGTCGTCGGATTTGATCTCAGAGCTGCCAGAGGAGACACTCTGGCCCTGCAAGCCTGGTGGCATGCCTGCAGACAAAAAAAAAAAAAGAGAGAGCAGGTGACACACCCACCAAAGCCTCGAGGCACAGACACACACGCCCCAGGCTGCAGGGCTGCCAGCTACTCGTTTCAGACCGCCCAACTGTGTGATCCGTCACTTTCCTCATAATCTTTGGTGAAGTTTCAAAAATGCACCTGCAGAAACAAGTTATCCCTGCATTGGCTCTGAGGTTAAATTCTATTTTGCAATCTTTTGGAGTAGATGGTAATTTCACTGTCTACAAAACATCAACTTAATTGCAATGAAAATCATAATCATGAAAATCACACACCTCAATGTTCTGATTAAGAACCCAAGTAAATATCAGCTATTATATTGAGTTTCTTCCATATGCAATGGTTTAATAGAAAAATGTCCTTAAAATATAATTCCCAGGGAGTACGCTAAATACATACAGTCAAGACTTCAATAGATACCCTAATGATATTCTGAAATTAGGCTTCTCTTATCCTCAAGGAGTAATCAGTGTTTAAAAATGGTACATATGAAAGGCAGCTCAATGAAGACATTTCTAGCTCTTCCACTGCTCAACTTTCCAAGATCACAATATATCTTAAAACGTGGCCCAAATGCAATCATTTATTTCTAAGGTAGAAGCGTGCCTATTCATTATTTCCTTCCATCTGTAATCTATGGGGTCCAGAAACTTGTCCCTCAAAATCTGATCAGGGGACCAGGAGTATGCTTATCCCCTGGAAGCCCATTAGAAATGCAGAACCCCAGACTAACTGAATCAGAATCAGCATTTTAACAACATCCTCAGGTCATGCTTGTACACAATAAGAAGGGTTGACCCAAGACAAAGAAAACCCAAAGGCTCTTTAAAAAAGAAAGGGCCATCCAAGTCTGACTATTCGGATAAAAATGGGCAGGCATGCCCACATATAGTTAACACTCAGATTCTTACAATGCTTAATACTTGGACAAATGCTTACACATATTCATTCTTGTGGCACCATTAGCACATTTTATTCTCAATGTGAAGGCAACGAGCTATTACATAAGCATCTCTTGGTCATCCGGCCAGCCATTTGCAGAGGGACCTAGGACCCAGGTCTTGCTCCTATGGCCCTGCCACCTGGGGTCTTGGAAAGCCAAAAGGAGTCAGGGGTACGGTGCAGTCAGGACAGAGCCAGATGACTCATCCAACTGAGTCCCATTTTTGAAATGTACCTACATTTCCTTCCATCTTAAGCAACAAAAACCCATTTCCTTCCTTCCTCTTCATTTGGAAACATCACTGTCAGGCTACAACTAACCACATTAAAGGATCTGGATGAGCGCAATGTGGAAATAGCTAAAATCACATTTCCTCTCATCAGTATCTGGTCTCATCCCCTGCTACAAACAGGAGCAGGGTTTCAGAGGACGCTGGAGGAAAACAGTTACCGAAGAAACACAATTAGCCATCGCCGTTTGAAAGCCTTTCCCATTTCCTTACCATCTTGTTACCGAAACGGCTTCATGCTTACGGGCCAGGGCTTCCTGAGGGATGAATGCCAAGGAGGCACCGCAGGCACACGGGGTCTACTGCTTCAGGGAGATGAGACGTGCCCCCTCGAGGCGGACCTACCTCTGTAAGGGTCCTGGGGTGGGTTCAGATCAGGGGAAGTTGCCGACTGGACAGGTAGCTGCGGCACCGGCACCTGGTTCGGAACGAGAGAGTGGCTGCCTCGCAGGGCCACGCCGTCTTCACGATGGGCCCCGACCTGAAAGAGCCAGAGGGACCGCGGAGGTAAGTGGGCATCAGAGGTGCGACCGCAGGGCCCCAAGGAAGGAAGACCAGCCTTTGAAAACAAGACTCCCCAGTGCATTTCACTAGAGGGCGCTGAAGGATCACACATGCAGCTACAGTCCTCGGCGGAAGAAAAAAAAACCCACAACGCTCAGTAAGATGCTGTGCTGTACATCCAGTGACAAATATGGCAGAGGAGCTCAGGCAGGTAAAACGTCAAATTGTCTCCCAGGGTGCTGCGGTGGAGCGTACTGATTCGTACCCATCTGCCTTCTATCATGTCCGCCAACAGATCTGACAATTATCTTAATGCCCATATGCTTAATTGTGGGCTTCTCAATTCCCCCATTGCTATCGGAAATCCTACAGGAATTTCAATTTGGCATTCGANATTCGTACCCATCTGCCTTCTATCATGTCCGCCAACAGATCTGACAATTATCTTAATGCCCATATGCTTAATTGTGGGCTTCTCAATTCCCCCATTGCTATCGGAAATCCTACAGGAATTTCAATTTGGCATTCGACTTTCATTTCAGGGGATAAGATTCTCAGGCCTGCCATGTTTTTCTTTTTTTTTTTTTTCCATAATGCCAGCTAAGCCTCTGACAGCGGAAGCTACAGCAGTATGGGACGTAGCCCCTGCTCGGTACAAATATAATAAAATGTCACCTGGCTTTCCAAAACTGGCAGCCCATTCCAAATTAATGTTTACTGTATTTCATCAGCTGCTGAGTTCCAAATCCAAAGGGGGACCGTTTCTGCCAATGCCACCATACCGGAAAATGTACCAATAAAGGTTTTATTAAACACACCAGTAATGCCATCATTGCCATGCAAAGATGTTTGGACATTTTTCCATTTTTTTTTAAACTATTCTGATCCTAGATAGACACCATATTGTAAAAACTCTCGATGACTCCAAGAATAAAATTATAGTGTACAGCATGATGACTGGGTCTGGAAAAAAAAATACTGCTGAGTTTTTTTTATTAACTACTATTACCTAGTCTGAGGTCCAGAGATGTTGAACCTATGGCACTGACACAGCAATAGCTGACTTTTATAGTGAACGCCTTCAAGTAAGACCATTGAGCATTTGGAAACCAAGAGGAACGTGAGTCAAGCTTCACTGGCATTCCACGTAGTTATCTGTTAGTGTATTGTTTGGTGGGTCTAACACTAAAAGTATCTCTCCATGAATTTACACTGCTATGAATCAAAGAGTGTACATTTTTTTCCCAATCTGAAATCAAAAGCCACAAAGCAAAATCTTCACTCTTTTGCTACCCAGTGTTTTAGAAGGGTGTTTTCGCCAAGTGCAACAACAACAAGAATCTGAACTGCGACAATAAAATGCACAGAACCAGATGAAGCATGTGCTATCTCAAGACAGCCTAGTATGAAGTGTCACCTTTACAGACTCCAAAACAATGCAGAAGATAATAATAGAGGGGAAGGGGGAGGACCATATAAATCATACTAACTGCTGAGATTCAAAAGACAGCAAGAATAAAACTATTATACAGAGAATGGATAAACGACAAGGTCCTACTATACAGCACAGGGAAATACATTCAATGTCCTGTGATAAACCATAATGAAAAAGAATGTATATATATATATACACACAATGTATATACATATGCAATTTCTGTGGACAGGAGAAATTAACACAGTGCTGTAAGCCAACACCACATTTTTATAATTTTTTAAATTTCAAAATAATTTTTTTTTAAAGTTAAAATACAGCAAGAAGAGCACAGGATTTGAGGACTCGGGCGCACTGGGAAGTTTAGATGAATGCTGCAGCTGAGAGATCTGGGGAGTTTCGTGCTGTCTGTCCTCTGGGTGCCTGTGTCCCTCCTCAGAGCGGTCTGGAAGGTGGCTAGTTCCTATTGATATGTGGGTGCTTCAAGTATATTAAGAACCTGATTATCTTCCAAAACGGCTACTCCATCTCTACCACAAGTTGGCCTCCTTGGACACTGCACCCACTGGTCCTGGACTTAACTTCCAGAGATCCAAGGTGTAAGCGTCAGCCCTTTTCACGCATGGAGCACTACCGCCACGCCTCTCCTGACTTGCACCTGTAACTGAAGCCTGACCTCTCTAAGGCAGACCGTGCCCACCCAGCTCCCTGCAGCCGTTTCTCACTGTGTATGGTTTAATTTCCCTTTCATACCAAAGAGTAATAGCTTTTTTCCACTTTTATATTTGTGCAAGTAGAAGACTGATTCAATCAATGACTATCTTTTCATTCTAAGATGTCAACTTGAAAGCATGAATTTTATAGGCCCTAGTGAAGACCGTTATTCAGTATAACCTAAATAATTATCCAACTGCTGATTCATAGTTACTGGCCTTCCCAGTGGATTACATTTCTTTCCACAAAGGATGAGTCTAAGTTGGAATCACTGAAGGTAACCACCAACCTGAGCATGGCGGAGATTCCCACACCCTCCTTCTATTTTAGAATCATTCTGTTAAAACCCTCAAGCCTTCTTTGTGGGCAACTGAGATGCAATTCAAGGTTAAGACATTGCTTTTCAATTAAAACATATTCAGTTATTAATCCTGAAATTTCTTTTTTTCCCTTCTAGGTCACGTTTAGTTTTTAAAAGAACCCACACCCAATGATCTTTGTATTTTTCTCTGCGTCAACTATTATGATAGACAGCATAACTAAGTGAAAATTAACAATATGAGAGTTTAAAATATGTAGATTCTAACTGTAACTGGCTTCTTTACTTGTTAAATAATCTTCTGTATGCAGGTCAGGAAGCAACTGGACATAGAACAACAGACTGGTTCCAAATAGGAAAAGGAGTGCGTCAAGGCTGTATATTGTCACCCTGCTTATTTAACTTATATGCAGAGTACATCATGAGAAACGCTGGACTGGAAGAAACACAAGCTGGAATCAAGATTGCCGAGAGAAATATCAATCACCTCAGATATGCAGATGACACCACCCTTATGGCAGAAAGTGAAGAGGAACTAAAAAGCCTCTTGA
>SJYV01033386.1:119371-155798 GCA_006410875.1 Neotragus pygmaeus
CCGCGCAGAGGCAGGCTGAGAACAGGTACCAGCCTCAAGAGCCAGCTTCACAGGGCAGAGTTCAAGGGAACGTGTCAGGGGCAGATTTCCACTGGTTTCTCTGGCCTCTTCTCTTATTTTATGGAGATGGGCTTTTTGGTAATCCTGAGTTTCTCAGAGAGTCATAATATTGCTCAACCCTAGTACTTCAGTTCTGAGAAAGGAAGTTTTTTTTGGCAATGCACAGTGATTTGATATAAAGAGCCAACTTCCCAAACAAATTTTCTTCTAGTTCTTTAAAAAAAGAAAAAAAAAATTACAATGTTAATCTCTATCCCCGACTGGATAAACAGCTGCTAATAACCACCAGCTCCCAGGGGAAGAGGCCGTTTCCTTTCATCTTCAGGCTGGTGGATATCTGACGTGTACTGGACTTTAGTGGTTCCACATGTTCTGCACTTGGCCTTTTTCAAAACCGCCCCCTCCTGGTCCTGCCAATTTGGGTTCCTTTTCTGCCTTTTCCTGAGATTCGCCTCTGTGAACTCGGAGGACAGACCCAGTTCTGGGGCTGTTTATTTGAAACGATGGTTCTTTTTACTGTGGGTGTATTTAAAGAGGAAATTCAAGGGCTTATAACACCTAACAGAAGTTAAGGCCTTGGACCTTTGTATTTGAAGCCTTGGGAGGGAAACAGCCATTTGAGAGGGAGCTAATTATTCACTCGAGGGCTGGCTATGTTCAAAGATGCTCAATTTCTAATTGTGTTGCTAATGCTATTACTTTATCAGTTTGCATCCTAAATAAAGGAACCAACTTCAACACTTTTTCCTCTAATAGGAAATACCCTGCAGAAGATTACAGGGTCCAGAGTCCTTCTCATTTGGTCCTGAGCACCTGCTTTTACTGGTGACCTCAGTTCTACACCTCAAGATTCAGACATTTCTCAAAACAGCTTTTTAAACAAAAACCAGCTGTTCCCCATCTAGACTACAGGGGGAAAATTTTTGGGCGGCTTATAGAAACATTACCCAGAGACGACCGTTCTCCAATAACTTTCACACACTTGCAGCTCCAAACCAGACCCGTCCCTGCGCAGAAGCTGGGGAGCAGGCAAATGTGAAATTAAAATGTTGAAATTCAGCACCATGGTTTTTGACAATACATCCAATTAAGTGCTTGAAAATGAATGTGGCTATTGTATCAGGACAATGGAAAAGATCTCATTTAACTAACACTGGACAGAGCTTTTGGTTAAACTCCACTTTATAGTTCTGAGTTGATTTATGGATCTAGAGGAAGCTATCATTATGCCCAGCTGTGAATGTCAACAATCAGGTGGAATCCTCGCATTTCAGAAATTCGATGTTACAGCTTCTTCCCCTCCCCCCGCCAGCTTTTCACTCCTAAAGCTGCTTTGCTGAAACCCTCTTATTTCAAATCCATTTTACACTTCTGTTTTCTAAGCAATGAAGAGACTTTTAGATTTTGGGGAAAAAAAATTTACAACCCCAATAAAAGTTAAAATAACACAACAGCCACAGGTTTTGAAAAAAAGAATAAAACGGCCAAGGCCGAGGCTTGGCTTTTTTTTTTTTTTTTTTTAAAGGCTTGGCTTTTAAACGGTGCCAAGTTGCTCCGGCATTTTCTGTTTTGGTATGAATGACATAACTGAATTACTTCATGAGCTGCTACTTTAATTCCTAAGGGTGGAAAATTCCATGAGTTAATTTAATTTGGATGTAAAAAATATACATGAAAATTCACTCTTCCTGTGGACTCCCCTGTGAAAGATGCGAGCCAGTTGCTGAGCTGCTGTGCTCCGAGGGGGGCTCCAGCCCACAGCAGCCGGCCTGGCACACCGCACCGTTGCGCCCTTTTCTTACTTCCATTTGGGCGCAGAGGACCCCTGATGTGCTGTGTGTATTTTTGGATCCTGTGTATTCTATGGCGCTGTAATGCCCCGTCGAGCCCGACTCTGTTGAAACCCAGTGCTGACTCTACTATGTGCTCAATGACACCTTCTCCAGGAAGCCTTCCCTGGCCATCCTGAAGGCGGGTCAAGGTCTGCCCTTCTTCCGAATCACTTCTCAGGTGACTTAACACTTTATCGACCAGGAGATTTCTGCAGAAACTCACACACATGGGCAGCAATTTATGTAACTGAATACGGAAACGTCTCTGGTCAATAACGTTGGGGTAACAAAAGATGGATTAATGCATCTCTGGTTACTTCATCATTCCACCCTGAATGGCGGTTGGTTGGGCACACACTTGTATCACTGTCCTCCCAAGGCCTGTGGGCTCAGAAACTTTCTCTCACACGTGTATGTATCCCCCAAGGACCTGAAGCAGAGACAGTGCAGAATGAGTGGAGAAACATCTGTGTATTTTCTAATCTATGCAATACAGATTCTTTTCAGAAAATCTGCTTTCCTGAGAAAACGAGGGTAATGTTACTTTTTAAAAATGCATAGGTTGTATCTTCTAAATTATGGACAGTTTAGCACTGGCTAACAAATTATGAGGATAACTGCCGCCGGGAGCATCTACCTGCTTTTTCCTCTATTATTCAAGCGGCAAGCAAAGTCAAAATGTGTCGAGGTCATAGAGCCTGCTTTAAATGTGTTTTTGTATTTTAAAAGCAGAGGAGACAACTGTTGGGTTTTATGGATTTTAAAGTTCATGACATGAGGGTGCTAAACTCTGGAGGAAAATTAAGGAAGTAGGCTGGATTTGTCCTTGAAGCAAGGAGGAAATGACTTTTTGGGGTTTGATGCAGACTGACTGTCCCATTTCTAGGTCACAGGGCCTGAATTTGAGTAAAATGGGTATTAGGGGAAGAAAAAGAGGATATACCTAATTTGGACCCAGTGCTGTGAGATCTGGGCACACAAGTTGCTGGACCACCTGTCTCAGGGGTTGTTAATGGAGAGTCAGTGGTCTCCAGCCAGTAAATAGCTGGATTCAAACCTCTTGATTTGTACTTAAAACGAATGCAGAAGTATCACATGCTGAACTCCAGAATTCTAAAACTGTTGTAACCAGTCCAAGGGCAAGAGATCTTGTCTAGATAAGTCAGACAAAGAAATACAAATGCTGTATATCCTCAGGAATATGTAGAATCTAAAAAATGAACTAAAAGAAATGAGAGAGTAGAATGGTGTTTGCTGAGGAGTGGTGGCGATGATGGAATGTTAGTTGAAGGGGACAAACTTCCAGCTATAAGATGAACATGTTCTGGGGAATTTAATGTACTGTGTGCATGCTCAGTGCCTTCAGCTATGTCTGACCCTCTGTGATCCCATGGATTGTAGGCCATCAGGCTCCTCTGCCTACGGGATTCTCCAGGCAAGGATACTGGAGTGGGTTGCCATTTTCAACTCCAGGTAATATACAGCATGCAGGCAGTAACTAACAATATTGTATCATATATTTGAAGTTGCTGACTGACAGTGGCTCTTAAAAGTTATCACCACCACCACCACCACTAAAACAGAAAAATCTGAATTATGCTAGGGAATGCAGGTGGCAGGTGTTAACTAACTTTATTGTGGTAACCATTTTGTAATATATACATGGATCAAAGCATTGTGTTGTACACCTTAAACTTACCTATGTTAGACGTTAATAACAGCTCAATAAAGCTGACACAATTAAAAATATATATATATAAAGAGAATTTCAAGTTATTTTTCCTCTCTGCATCCCCCCACCCCCTAACCAAGTTTTCTTAAAGTACAATATAGATACAGATAAAACCTTTCAGTTAACGTTGCTAATCTGCTTTCAGAAATTTTTGATAATTGTGGAGATTGGGAGAGATGGTGGAATGCTACAGATAAGGCAAATATCCACATTAAATAAAAAAAAATTCAACAAATAAGCTATAGATGGATGACGAAGAAGACTAAGATCTTGGGTGAAATCCTACAACATGCAATTTAAAAGATGATTCCAAGTGCTCTGACATGGAACAACAGACTGGTTCCAAATAGGAAAAGGAGTGCGTCAAGGCTGTATACTGTCACCCTGCTTATTTAACTTCTATGCAGAGTACATCATGAGAAACACTGGGCTGGAAGAAGCACAAGCTGGAATCAAGATTGCCGGGAAAAATAGCAATCACCTCAGCTATGCAGATGACACCACCCTTATGGCAGAAAGTGAAGAGGAACTCAAAAGCCTCTTGATGAAAGTGAAAGTGGAGAGTGAAAAAGTTGGCTTAAAGCTCAACATTCAGAAAACGAAGATAATGACATCTGGTCCCATCACTTCATGGGAAATAGATGGGGAAACAGTGGAAANGACTCTGATGCTGGGAGGGATTGAGGGCAGGAGGAGAAGGGGATGACAGAGGGTGAGATGGCTGGATGGTATTACCGACTCGATGGATGTGAGTTTGAGAGAACTCTGGGAGTTGGTGATGGACAGGGAGGCCTGGTATGCTGCAATTTATGGGGTCGCAAAGAGTTGGACACGACTGAGTGACTGAACTGAACTGACTGAAGTGCTCTGAAAGAGAGGCAATGAGCTCTCCAACTCATTCCTGTTCCGGAAGAACAAGTCTTTCTGTATAAACCTCGTTCATGGGAATGAGGCACACCTTGTATCCTGTGATTAATTTACCAACAACAGAGCTACAGAATATGTGACTGAATGAGGACCTAAAGGAGACGTTGGGACAGACTAAAAGCTGCTGTATGAAACTTAAAGGTATTACGTGGAGTTTTGTGTAGTCCATGGGATCACTAAGAGTCGGATATGACTGAGCAACTTCACTTTCACGCATTGGAGAAAGAAATGGCACCCCACTCCAGTGTTCTTGCCTGGAGAATCCCAGGGACGGGGAGCTTGGTGGGCTGCCATCTATGGGGTCGCACAGAGTNTGGGATCACTAAGAGTCGGACATGACTGAGCAACTTCACTTTCACGCATTGGAGAAAGAAATGGCACCCCACTCCAGTGTTCTTGCCTGGAGAATCCCAGGGACGGGGAGCTTGGTGGGCTGCCATCTATGGGGTCGCACAGAGTTGGACACGACTGAAGCGACTTAGCAGCAGCAGCAGCAGCATAACAACAAGCGTACAAAGCCAGTTGACAGTCATGTGGCTGGCTGATGGATTTCTGCTGATTACAAGTGCAATATCTGGCAGCAGGATGATGATGTCATCAAATACTGCCAATAGGATACTGCTGAGTGGCCTTTACTGAAGACATAATGTGTTGAATGGATTTGGAGATAGATCCATCCAACTCCACATAGTCAAAGCTATAGTTTTCCCAGTGGTCATGTATGGATGTGAGAGGTGGCCCATAAAGAAGGCTGAGTGCCAAAGACCTGATGTTTTCGAACTGTGGTGTTGGAGAAAACTCTTGACAGTCTCTTGGACAGCAAGGAGATCCAACCAGCCCAACCTAAAGGAAATCAACCCTGAATATTCATTGAAAGGACTAACGCTAAAGCTGAAGCTCTCATACTTTGGCCACCTGACGCAAAGAGCTGACTGACTGGAAAAGATCTGGATGCTGGGAAAGATTGAAGGTGAGAAGAGAAGGAGACGACAGAGGATGAGATGGTTGGATGGCATCACTGACTCGATGGACCTGAGCTTGAGCAAGCTCTGGGAGATGGTGAAGGACAAGGAAACCTGGTGTGCTGCAATCCATGCGGTTGCAAAGAGTTGGGATATGACTGAGTGAATGAACAAGAATCACTACCCGAGTCTGCTGATGATTCCTCGGGCACCATGTTCAAATTTTGAGATTCTACACACTAAAACATCCCAGGGGTGAGGGGAGCTTTCTTTATAAATTGGGAAGAACATGGTGGAAAGTGACAGAGTCAGAACTTTTCTTTAGGATAAATATTTGAAGATACGGATGTCTAGCTTTAAGAAAAAAAAAAAGATCAGACTATCTTTAAACAGTTGAAAATTTACTCAAGTATTTGTTGAGCTGATTTACAGGTCACTCCAATGGGCAGAAAAATAAAACCTTCCCATTCAGGGATATTAATTTGGGCTAGACATAAGGAAGAATTTTCTACAGTTTGATGGAAATGGGCTTTTTGTGCTCATTTAGAGCACCCCACTCCAGTACTCTTGCCTGGAAAACCCCATGGATGGAGGAGCCTGGTAGGCTGCAGTCCATGGGGTCGCTAAGTTGGATATGACTGAGCAACTTCACTTTCCCTTTTCACCTTCCTGCGTTGGAGAAGGAAATGACAACCCACTCCAGTGTTCTTGCCTCGAGAAGAAGCGACTTAGCAGCAGCAGCAGCAGCCTTGGAGGAAGGAGGCTGATGGAGAATTGTTCACTGCTTGGTAGGGAATTTATAGAGAGACATTTATAGATGGTGATGACCTCTTAAGGTCCCCGAGACTGTGTGGTAATAATTGCTTAGAAATGAAGTATGTGCTCAAATACACAGAGAAACTTATGGGATGAAAATCCTTGAAGACCCAAGAGGAACAAGGTTGAAGATGCCTAAATCTCTAGGGATCACAGATTTGTTGATGAGGTCCACGCTGAAGCGGAGTTTTCTGACCACTGCTACCCCCATTACGATGTACCAGTACACGCTGCCCATGGAATCGCATCAGCGCCCGACGAGCTCTCCTGTTGTCAAAGCTGAGTGGCAGAACTAGACAGCAACATGGTGCAGAGAGCCAAGCGGCAAGTGAAGGGTTATCTTGGGTTTCGCTAGTTAATAGAACACACGTATTAACACCAGCCACAGTTTTGAAACTGCTACAGCACTGGGTTGGAGAGGAAGCTGGCTGCAGTGGTGTAATCTTTAGTACAGAGAGTGCTGGTCCCGCTGCTGGCTTGCCTGGATTCTAATCCTAGCTCTGCCACTAACCAGACAGTATCCATACCTGAGTCACTTCCCCTTGTGGGGCCTCAGTCTTCCGCAGTAAAATAAAAGTAATGGGCTAAGTGACTTCCGTGGTGCTTTCTGCACCTAAAATTCAACGGTCCTAATTCTTAAGAACTGCGAAAGCAGAACTAATTTAAACTGCGTATCCTCTCAAGTCCTGAGTGGTAAAAGCTCTCATATGTGTTTAGTGTCAGTGAAATTAAAAGGTGCTTCTTCACCTAATGATTGTTCTTCTGATAAATTCTTTGTAATCCAAAGTCACACTAAAAACATCACTGCAAAGCAGGAACATGGGCTAAGACAGGCTTGTAGCTGTCGTTTCTGAAGTGTGTGCCGCACAGTCACCTAGGAGTCTACCAAGAGGCCTCAGGTGATGCGGTGGAGAACAGTGTGGGTGGCGAGTTTCACAGGGCGCCCCAGCCCTCGGTCATCTCGGGCGACGAGGTCCTCAGGAGGTGACTGCTCCTACCAAGCGACAACCTGATCTCCCCAGCCCGTGATTCGGAGCGGGGCCCCTGCTCTCCTGTGAGTCTTAGGACACTGCAGCAGCCTGTTTTAAAATATATATCCTATCCTACGAGACTGGGAACCCCCTGATGGCAGAAACCACATCTTAGCATAGAGCCTGGAATTTGGTAGGCTCTAAGTCATTTACCAATGACTTGGTAAATGTTTTTGAAATGAATAGATGGGCTTTAAGCAAAAAGGGTCTGGGAACCACACTAACATGATGTATTAATAGTATAGGAGCTTTTCAGCTGAGTGATCCCACCACTGCTGACTCTACTGACGGAGGAATCAGGAGGGGGAACAGAACCATATAAAGATATTTTTGATGTGGGTTTCAATCTTGTTCATTAACAGAGGAGATGAGGTCATCTGAAAGACCTGTTTTCAGGGTTCATTTGTGGATCTAAATACTGCATGAGTAACAGAGAGACATATCTGGAAAATGGCCATTTCAATAATTTATCACAAATCCAGTGATTTAGATAAAATCTGATGATCAGAATTGATCTCTGAGGCACAGAGAGGACTGATGCCTGGATAAGAGTTTCTAACCAGGATAGTGATGAACCCAGCTGTTTCTTTATTCTCCCAGGTTCTGAAATTTCTGTTTTGATTCCCTTAGAAAACTGGGAGGTTAGTAAGAAAAATAATTTCATAATTTAAACTGTACTACTCTAACCACCCTGGTAAGGAGAGTTCATCATACCTTTGACCACTTAGCACAGATGCCTTGATTTAAGAATAAGCACTTAAATGGGAAGGAAATCCAAAAAGAGGGGATATATGTGTATGCACAGCTGATTCACTTTGCTATACAGTAGAAACTAGACTGTAATGCAAAGCAACTAGACTCCAATAAGCATTAATTAAAAAAACCCTTTACAGAGGATAAACAAAAAAAGTATTCAGACAATGTGGGCTTTAACCTAGCATGCTCCCACATTGGAGGAAAGCTCTTTACAGGTGGGTAGACAGCTGGGCCATAAGATATCTAGAAACTTCTTTCTTGTTGACCAACATTTAAGATTTGAAAATTGTGAATTCTAACCACATACAATTAGTTCTTAAAAGGTGTAACTACAGATCTTGTCTGAGGAGTGCTCATAATTGTAAGATACAGCATAGAACTGAGAGTCTGTGTCTCCAGAGTTTAAGTCTAGTTCCCTGAGCTGAGTCTTTAGAAGGTTTCCTTTCTTTCTTTTTGACTGATGATTTACTTACTGGGAGGGAAATAAAATGTGATACACGTAATACATGGTACTCAAGGAATTTATAATCCAAAGTCAGACTTACAAAAGATAAATAGGGCATCCCAGGCAGCTCAGTAGTAAAGAATTTGTCTGCCAATGCAGGATATGATGGTTCGGTCCCTGGGTTGGGAAGAGCCCCAGGAGGAGAAATGGCAATCCACTCCAGTGTTCTTGCCTGGAAAATCCCATGGACAGAGGAGCCTGGCAGGCTATAGTCCACGGGGCTGCACAGAGCCCGACCTGACTGAGCAACTGAGTAGGCATGCAGGCCCACAACAAAGGACACACAGCTATGCATAAGAGGGTAGAATCACACCCAGCCAGTGGATTGCTTCACAGTGCTCTGAGAAGGGCGAAGAAAACGACTCTCACAGGTAGAGCTAACAAGGGAAGGCTTCCTGGAAGAGGCAGAATTTGAGTGAGAGCTTTGAGAACGGGTGAGAATGCGATGGACAGAGAGAAGTGGTTAGAGCAGGCCAAGCCACACAGACACAGAACAAGTCACAGCGAGGACATTCTGGTCAGGTTCTGGTCACATGTAGAGGCTGCTCTTGTCAGAAAAATTTCTGCATTGGAATAGCAAGCATAAGGCTTTCTGGTAAATGGTTATGGGCTTAAAAAGCTAGGCTAAGACATACGTCTTTATCTTGTGCATAATGGAAAGCTGGGGAAGGTTTCCGAGCAGAAAAGAGCATGGCCAAATAATATCATCTAGAAAGCCCGTAAGAATCAACTTTCGCTCGAGTGTTATGAGCCATGCTGCTGTGAAAAAAAAAAAAATCCCTTTCATTATCCTAATACTTAGTAATTCACTGAAGACCTACTTCAGAACTCCAAGGAAAACATTTTATGAATCAAAAGCTAAGTACAATATGTTAGCAATTAAATGAGATAACATAATGGCCCAGGCAGAACCACAGTCCTCCCCACCACGACTGCAAGCTGCTGCAGAAAGAAATGCTTCTATCATCTTCCAAGAGATCAAGCCATTTTGTTTTGATTTTCGGAAGGCAGGGAGAGAGGGAACAGGGAGGGGACGGAGGTCAAGAGAATTCAAAGCTATCTGTTCTTTAATCAGAAGGAATTATTAAGGAGAGTTCTAAAGGAGATTTGCTCAAAACAAAACCAGCCCTGGGATGGGTGTTAGGTTACTGCAACTTGTTTCCACTCCAGAACAACAACCGAAGGTGTGTAGCTGGGAATGAGACTCCCACCAGCGCCGGACAAAGTTTCCGGTGTGTACCTCCCACTGCTACTTTATTTACTGCAGCTGGCCACCAGTTGATAGCCTGTTTCATGTATTAAAATTCAAATGTGGAAAACATTACCAGCATCCTCCTTGAATTATTTTTTGTTGTTGTTGTTGTTTGGGGGGGAAGGAGGGTGCATTTTTTTTTCCTCTTCCCCTTCAACTTCCTTTTTATTGTGGAATGTATCAAATGGTCAAAAGCTAGCTTCAGACTGACTAAATTCAAAAACTATTTCCTTTGTTCTGATGCTTTTGTTTGAAAATTCATACCGGTTTGCACAAGGCAAGAAATGAGGATGTGATCTTCTGCACACACGTTGGGGTTGTGGGCTGAGGAGCTCAGGCGCTGTGGGCGCCCTGAATATTTTCGAGAAAAAAGGAGAAAGACTGTAAAGGTGCCCTTGGCTCACAGGGCAGCAGGAGCAGGCTGTCCTACCGTGGTTACGGAACTGCACTCTGGATGCAGATGGCTCTGCAGTCACCCTTGACTGAATTCTAAGCATCTTCAGAAGAGTGAGTGTGCACTTCCCTTCATCAGTGAAACCAGCAATTTTATTCCTTTGCCATTTTTTCCCCTACTTTAAAAATCAAATAAAAGATGTTCCTGTGTAATACTGGCCGTTTATTTCCCCTTTTCTACTGCTGTGTAGCATTCTCTCCCCTTCTGCTCCCCCTGGGTTGGTCTAACTTCCCATCCCCAAAGATGACTCTGGTCTCCTCCTCATATCCCACCTCCAAATCAAAGAGGCGGCAATTCAAAGGTCAAATGGTTCCAAAAAAGCATCTCTGTAGAGTTCATTATTTTAAAGATCCACTTAACCTACATCTGGTATTTAAGAGCAAACTTTACATATTTATGGAAAAAAAAAAAAAAACTGTCTCTGAAGCAATGCCCTGGGTGCATGTTGCATCCATTTAACATATGCAAAACGAACACAGCTACAGAAATTAAACTATTTTTCTCTTGATTGAGAGCAGATATACAGAAATGGTTATAAGTCACAGATCTGGCTTTTAATAAAGCCAGATTTCTTAATTAAAAGCAGTATTGTTTAAACATTATAGTTTAAAAAAGAGCTGTACAAACTGAAACCTCATATAATATGCATCCCCAGTGTATTTAGCATGTTACCTGAGGCCAAGCTAAATTAAAATCTAGATTTTCCTTTTGTTAAACTCTTAGCAACTGCCACGAATAGACAAACAATTTTTACTCAATGAGGAATTTTGAGGGTAGAGTCTAGGAAAAGCAAAAAAAAAAGAAAAAAAAAGATTTCGCTTTGGCATTCAAAAATATCTTTCCACGTTTTAGAAGTGAGTTCATTGCTTCTATTTATAAACTAGTATTTTTGGTTTCAAATTGGTTGCAGGTTTTCATAATATACAGTTCAGGATGGGACTCCTAATCTTTTATTAACAGAAATGGAAAGGAGGGCAGAGGAGTGCTTCTAAAGAAGACAACTTAAAGAGCCTCAGGGTAACCTGTGGCATTCTCCTTTCGGAATCGTCTTTAAGTAAGAGATGCTTAGTGATAACGCAAAACAGACCTTCACACACACAACTTTTTGAGAGCCTGTAAGGAACAAAACCGGACACTAAGGTGTTTGCTGAAAAGACAGGCACTTGTAAAGAGCAGAATTACATAGAATCACTAATCACTGCTCATGTTAAGTTCTTCACCCATGTGTTCACCTCATTAATTGTCATCATTTAACATTTTATTAGGGAGATTTGCTGAATCTTATAATCACCTGAAAAAGGGATGCACTCTCAAGTCCTTTCCAGAAGTAATGGGGAGAATTGAAATTTCAACTGCAATGTGGACAAATCTGCTTAAACCTTACTCAAATACTTTTTCATAAATCGGGAGTGGTAAAACTACGATGTACTTAAACTCCACGGTCCCACATCATCTATTAAGACAGACACACTGTGTATTTCGACCTCTCATGTGCACACTAAGTTGTTTCAGTCCTATCTGACTCTTCGTGACCCTACGCATTGTAAACCATACTCAGGAGCAAAAGATATTGATTTGACTTTTTAAACAAAAATAATAAACCCAACCAGTTCACATGTGAAACCCAAGCGATGTAACATGAGACTAAGCTGGGTCCTTCAGCTGAAGTCATTGCGAAGAACTGAACATATAGGCAACGACCTTAGCAATGGATCTCCTAGGTTCATACGAAAGTGAAATGAAACGAAGTATCCACACAAAAAACTTGTACACTAATGTTCAATAGGAGCCCTGTTCCTAATAGCCGAAGACTGGAAATAACCCAAATACCCATCACCTGATGAGTGGATACATTTAATGTATATCTAGACAATGGAATTTCAGTTCAGTTCAGTCACTCAGTCATGTCCGACTCTTTGCGACCCCATGAATCGCAGCACGCCAGGCCTCCCTGTTCATCACCAACTCCCGGAGTTCACTCAGACTCACGTCCATTGAGTCAGTGATGCCATCCAGCCATCTCATCCTCTGTCGTCCCCTGCCCCCATTCCCTCCCAGCATCAGGGTCTTTTCCAANCCTCCCTGTTCATCACCAACTCCCGGAGTTCACTCAGACTCACGTCCATTGAGTCAGTGATGCCATCCAGCCATCTCATCCTCTGTCGTCCCCTGCCCCCATTCCCTCCCAGCATCAGGGTCTTTTCCAAACAATGGAATTTGGGAGGAATAAAAACTGAGTGATGCTCTGATAAAGGACAAAATTTATATAAACCTTGAAAGCACTATGCACTGTGGGATTCCACATTTAGGAAATCTCTAGAATGGGCAAATCTGGAGTCAGAAAGGAGATTATTAGTTGTAAGGAGGAGGCTGGAGAGTGATGGCTGACAGACATGAGGATTTCTCGTCGTGGGGGTAAATTACTCTGGGGGTGATGGCACCATCTTGTGAATACATGGAGAACACAGTAAGTACACTGTAAAACTGAAATGGGTGAATTGTAGGTTAAATTTTATCTCAATAAAGCTGTTTAAAAAAAGACAAAGTTGCAGCAGTATTATTTGAGCTAGAAATTCTAATTCTGCATGTCAACTAGCATCCCCGAGTTTCAGCCCATCCCTTACCATGAGTGAGTGTCTGTTGGCGGAGAGAAGACCGGTTCCATACCCTGAGGCCAGGCCACCCATTGCTCCATTGTGAGAGGGTCCGATGATCCCGTGCATGTCGCCGTGACCACCAGGCATGGCTGTGGACGGCCCCACCGCGTGGTTCCGGAGAACATGAATAGCGTCATCCAGTCTTTCTAAACGATCTTCAATTCGGCTTTGCTGTTGGTTGATAAGTGATGTGAAATTTGATTCAGTTCCAAGTATGGATATAGATTACAGAAGTAAAACCTGAGTTGATACAAACCACATTTTGGGTTTCTGAATAAAATTTATTTTCCTTAAAATGATAATAAAAGTAAATGGTGACTTTCCCAGAAAATGGGTGAAAACTGTTAATACTGTAATTAGAATTTTATTTTTTTGGTGAACAAAGTCAGTAATTCTTCTGGGACATCATAAGTATATATGTTTTACTATATTGCATTACCTTGAAAGAATTGAGACTTTAGCAAAGAAAAACAAAAAGACATTTATTGAATTTAAGGAACATTCTGGCAGGCACTGGTTAAAGATTTTTAAAAATTAACAATGGAAAGGTGCCCTATTTATGGTTTCCCAATTATCTTCTTGAAGGCATATTCCCTGGGTTTCCTCTGAGTCACACAATACAGTGCTAAGTATCAAATCAGGGACAGGTAAATGCCTATAGACTGTAATTTCTTATTGAGTACTAACAATTTTTAACTGGGTTTCTTGCCTTCTATCGATTATCACCTGTGTGTGTGTGTGTGTTAGAGGGAATCAGTTAAAGAACAAAATTGCAAAAATTCTGTCAAAGTGGTAGATTTCAAGACTGAGGAATCATAAAGACATAAACGAATTGCTCACCGGGAGCTTCTAATTTATTTCAAAGCCCTTATTATAGTACAGAACTCACTACTCTTATACAGTGAAAAAAACCAACTGATCTTTTCATCCCAGCCATTAGGATCCAAGTTTTCCACAACTAGATAAGCCTACATGATAGTCTTTGGTAAATAAAATGGACATGGAGATGTGTATTTTTTTTTCCAGTATGACCAATAACGATACCAAACAACCATCTCCAGGGTGTACTTTAAAAGATACCATTTCACTGAATCCTCATTCTACACATGTAAGTGAACAGGAAAGACATTATTATCCCTTCCACCATAGACATGCAAATGAGGCTCCGAGAAAACTAAGTCAATTAACTGCTCAATACCACACTGCCAGGAAACGGTGACCTCAGGGTTGCAACCTTGAGTCTTCAACTCTAGGGCATCTTTGTGCTAGATCATGCTAGAATCCACTCTCATTTCTGATGGGCTGGGCAAGCAGAGATACCAGCTCTTCGGCATGAGAAAAACGATTTCTAAATTATTCTCCACTGACAGGAACAATGTGTGTTGGATATAGTCAGTCCATGGTACAGAGCCTTCTGATTTGGTGGGCTTGGGTATTATGGGGTTTCCCTTAAACTCATACTGGAGTGGGTTGCCATGCCCTCCTTCAGGGGATCTTCTTGACCCAGGGATCAAACCGGAATTTCTTATGTCTCCTGCACTGTCTACCACCAGCGCCCCCTGGGAAGGCCCTCAGAAATATAAAACCTAGTCTTTATAGTTCTATAGTTGGAAAAAACCCAGCTATGACGAATGGGTCCCAGAGAATAACTGATGGAGAGAAACACTTCTAAGGATGATGGCTTATTTGGATGTGAGCTGCAGACTCATGGGGCTTAGATGGCACTTGATTGTCTCACGCTGTGGTCATCTTATTGGCTAAAGAGAGGAGGTAGATGATTTACACACTCCCGCTAGGAAGAATCCACCTCTGTATTCTCATTTTTGGATTTTTCTTCATTTAAATCGTAAGCAAAAAGTAAGAAAGGAAACCCTGAATGGCAAATTAACAGATATGCTTACCCCCATGTTCCACCTCAAAATATGGGGGAAAAAAGGGGAAACTCAACCCTGAAGGACAGCCTCTTGCTGCCACTCCTCCCTGTGTGACTCATACACAGATCAGACAGAGCCTAGGACAGAGAGGCTGCATGCATGTTTCCAGCCACTTCCTTTGAGTGGAGTGTCAAACACTGAATCATCATGTGAGTTTTTATCATATTAACTACACCCAGGGAAAGTTTTCAGTGATTCTACAAGAGAAATTTAATGAAATTACTAGATTTCCATGAGAATCAAAGTGAACGAGGAGCAAAGCAGGAGGCTTCTTATTCAGAGGTCAAGAAGAAAACTCCTATAAACCCGTTATTCTGGAAAGCCAACTAGAGACACAGAGACACTCCAAGTGCTCTCGCTCCACACCACAGCTGGAACTCCAGCACTCACATCAGGAGAGGAATTTAATCACGGACACACGGGTATTTCCCCCACAAGGGGAGGAGGCCATGATCCTGCCCAGATTCTTATCTGGTTCTAGATATATAGGAGCCCTGAGGCTTCCACTGTAGCAGTAGCTGGGTTACAGTCTATAAACAGGAACAAGCACAGGCTAATAACTCTGCCTCTAACCAAACCTGTGGGCTTACATCAACCACAAGTTCCTATTAGTGAAAATAAGACTCTTGAAGAGCGAACTGGATGGAAAAAGAGAAGCAGGCCTGAGAATGGCCAAAGTGAGCAGATGAAACTTACCAAAGAGTGTAAAGGTCCTTCGTAATTAGGAGAGGATGAAGCCTGTCCTCCATTTCTGGACCAAACAGCTGTGCCTGCTGACAGGAAAATAGGAAGCGCAATGAGATCTATACAGTCCTAAGGATAACCTCACCAACGTTTTAAACAGTTCTTTTAGAAATCAGCATATTGATTTCTATCTGGACATTAAGGAAATACAACATGTGAACTGCCCACACAAGAACTTAGGGCCAAGGAAAACATTTTAAATGTAAAATAGGTAGACTATACATGGACTCAGAATTCTCTCAGGCTTCCTCGTAAAAGGGAACATTTAATTAATTGTGAATTTTAGCTGGAGAAATGTCCCTTTGATGGAAAGCCATCACTACACAGCCAAGGTACTTTTAAGAGCGCAAAGAGGGGTTTTCATTACACCTTCATGCAAAGCTGGTTTGTTAAAAACCAAAATTCTCTCACCAATGAAAAACAGCTTTGCTACTTGTTTTTAAATGACCCTTAAGAAGGGATACACCTTCAGAAACTTTTCAAGGAAATAAGATCCGCTAAACCAGAGATTTAAACACTCAATATAACAAAACATTAAGTAGTTTCTTCTGAAGAAAACACATTTTTAATGATTCACTAAACTTCAAGGTAAAGATTACTGCCATAATTAATAGAACATGTCTAACCTATCAATTTAAAAATAAAAAGCACTTTTAAATTGAAAATAATACACGCTTGTGTAGAAAACTTGGAAAATAATTGAAGAAAGGAAAAAAAAAATCTATCATCTCACTGAAATCACAGTCCCTGATACTGCTGGCTCTGTAAAAATCCATTATTCCTGCCATTTCTGGGTGCGCATGTGTGTGTTTTTATGCGAAACAAAAATAGAATGTTTTGTCCAATTACTTTCAGTGAAAAAATCTGGACAGAGCCCTTGGTGTGAAAATAGCAGTCTGTCCCCATATCTGGATCTTCACCAAGTCTTCTCTCCCTAACGTGTGGTCTTTTAGGCTGGATAACCAGGACCTCAAAGGTGGCCTTGTTTCAGGGTCTTCTACGTGCAGCATGTTACTCAGGTTTGGGGTATTTTGTGGCATTTTCTGGAATGATGTGTACATCATCGCTTCCCCTCCGAACGTTGACCTGGAAGTGGACTGGCAGAGTGCTGAGTCCCTGATTCCAGCCTGAACTCTGATATTACTACTGAAGATTTTCAGCAAATCCCATACCCTTTCTGGGCCTTCATACATCCATCTGTAAATCAGAGCATTAGACTCAAATAGCTGTTTCTCAAACTTTATATTAGATTCCGGAATATTCTTGTTTCCCCCATATTATAAAATAGACAAAATTAGAGTTGCTTCATTTGAAATGGGGAATGTGGGTGCTCTCCCTGCTCAGACTCCCTCATCCCTGGCCCCGCTGAGCTCTGTACTATCTCAGTCTGTCTCTGACTTTGGATGCTGACACCTGTGATCACTTTCCAGAGCCTAACAATATGGCACTAAGCCAGAAACGTAGAATTCTGAACTTTACTTCCCTGCCGCAGGGACTGTTTCAGTGCTATTCCATTATCTTCTTAATGTTACCTCTGGCTTTCCCAGTTTCAGCACTGTCTCTCTGGAGATATGGACTGGAAGGGCCAGCTATTTCCCTCTTTCTTCTGTGACCTCCTCCTGTCAGTGGAGGCTGGGAAAAGGCTGATATTAAGTCTTCCCGAAGCCCATGGCCATCAACTCTGAAAGCTCTGTGGCCAGGTGAAATCTCTGATTCTTTATCAAGGAATTTACTTTACAATGGGGTCATGGGAGTGCTGTATGTAGGGAATAATACAGAGATCGACCCAGCAACATTCAGGCAAGTGACTACAGTCTAAATTAGGGTAAGATCAGGTTTCAATAAGTAACAGATATGATTTTTTTTTAAAAAGAAGCCACCTATCCTCCTTCCAAGAGCAGAGATAGGCACCAGACAGGGTCTTTCTGGAAACATTTATACTGGAAGGGCAATGAGCCCTTTAAATGGAGCTCTGAAGAGTGCAATGCTTTACTAACACCATTTTTAACAACTTATAATTTTATTATTTGAAGCCACAGGTCCTGCTAACTTATTCTATTGTAAACGGCAAACATCCCCTTTAATTCCACACAGTTATGTCACAATTTATTTACACAATTATAGTTTTCTTCAAACCTTCCAATAACATGGACTTTAAAGAGGGAATCTGAAAAGCCTGAACTTTCTGGGAGAAATGATCCTTCTGAATAGTCTATGTTTGATGACTACCTAACCTATATTTCTATTCCCAGTGATGTGAACTGGTTTTCCTGCTGAAATTTTTGTTGGAGTATATTATTCTGTTGAGTATCTTTTGCAAAGAAAAGTTTAAGAAGTACGTTTCCCCAAGTGCCTGTACATTCTAAACGCATGAACTTTCAAGAAAAGTTTTGGATGTAAATGACTTCACCATCGCACGGCCATGTCTGTCTCTCCCACCCCTTCCTATTGGTCTGCTGGGAAACGCTCTGTTTTGAGTTTTTGGAGGGAGTGAGTTTCCCCTAGCAGCACAGGAAGCGTAAGGGGGAAACCGTTCTATAAGCTGACACTCAGATGCAGTGGATTTATGGTACTGTACCTGAGAGAGATGGAGGGGAGCCAACAGGAGTTGAAGGGTTTGATGAAAAGCTGTTGTTAGTGTGATCTGGAGAATAGATCTTAAAACAGTGGGGAGAAAAAACAACAACAACAAATCCTCATTCATTGGTAATAAATATGCCACAATTTAAACTACAAAGCATTAATGCAATTCATCCACAAATTCCAAGGTGCAAAATACATGTAACAATCAACTATAGTACCGATATGCTAAAATGAAAAACTTAAATTACTTTTTCAAAAGAAGAGCTCTTGAGCTGCTCGAAGATAGTGGGGGGAAAA
The DNA here is from genome assembly GCA_006410875.1 of Neotragus pygmaeus. Classification (NCBI taxonomy): domain Eukaryota; kingdom Metazoa; phylum Chordata; class Mammalia; order Artiodactyla; family Bovidae; genus Neotragus; species Neotragus pygmaeus. Next base: position 137,914 of record SJYV01033386.1, read on the forward strand.
CTGAACTGACTCAGCAGACCTTGGTTCTGTCCATTTCTTCCCGTTTCCTCCCCTGGCTGCATGGCCATGAAGCTACACAGATACACCAAACCTCCCTTTCTTCCTCCACAAAACAAAAGGTCGGACAGCATCACACCCTAAGATGTGTGCTCAACTCCTTCATTACGTTTACGGTATTTAATTCCAAGGCAGAAGGATGCTTAGTCTAAAGAAAAACTTTTCCTTAGCTCACAAGGCTAACATAAATCAAATGCACCTATGCCCCAATGATAAGGAGAACCCAACTGAAGAGATGAAACGTCAGAGCCACAAATCTCTGCTTATATTTACAAATTATCATGTTTAGCTTTTGAAGACAATACCAACTACACTCCCTCAGACAAGGAAGGGGTGCCATTGGTCATTGGTGAAGATGGAAGAAATGCTGGATCTTAGCTTCCTGGCAGTGGGCAGGCAAAGCAGAGAAGCCAAGTGCCAATGAAGCAACAAATGAACCTCGGTTACGGTCATTTTTTAAAAGTTTCTTTTTCAAAATGTTTTAGAATTGCCCTTTGGCAAAGTCAGTCTTAGCTGGTCAATCAACACGCCCCCCTCAATGACTTTAGAGAAAAATAATAAGATATCAGGATAGAAAACCTATACTCTTAAAGGCCCTAAGAATATCCACAAATCCATAATTGAGTACCGCATGCAAGATGGAAGAGACCAGCCATCTGCCGGAATCTTCAGCGTTCTCTCTTCAATTTTTTCAATGATTATTCTGCAAGGAAGCTAGCCTTTCCAAAAATCAAAGCTATTTGCCATCCATTTTCTAAAATTCTAAATGTCCACTTCTGATTAAAGTTCACCCATATGCCGCGGTACATCTGAAGTCCAAGGTCAACATTTCCTCACCGAAGCAAGTGCTTTCCCCAAAGCATCGCCAGTCTGGGAGCTGCCTGCCGCCCCGCTTCCTCGATTTGCTGCAAAAACAAAAGGCAGAATAGGAAAAGCCAGACGGTGAGACTCTAACAATTTTCTATTCCTGGTCCATTTACTCACAATTTAATTGCATTTTTAATGCTAATTACAACACATTAATATTTAATTAGCATTAATTTGTTTGCTGAGGTAGATGTCAAATATATTCATGTTACTATTTTTTTAACAGATAAAATATAAACCTGACATCTTGGTTTAAAGATAAAGTGTTTCAGTTGCTATTACTTTTCCCCTGGTTGTCCATGGGTGGTTAAGTAGTCAAGAGTAGTAGGTGAGCATATGAGGTTCATTGCTAAAAAGTACGAAGTGCTTTCAGACCTCTGAAGCTCTCATAGCTTGCCTTTATTTATATTTTATACAGTAAACTGAATTCACTTCAAGAATAAGAGTTACGTCTGCTTTCAAAATGAAAAATTAATTTTTGCTATATAGCAAATTGAGATACTTCTCTCAAGAGTTTCACAATAAACAAAAAAATCTGTAACAGGCCTGGCGGCTTCTTAGGAGGGAAAATATTTTTAATATTTTAAGGAACATATATGTCCTTAAATGTATGTCTCCACACATTTTAAAGTCTGTGTTCACATTTAAAGAATTTGAACTCTGATGCTGTTGAAAGTCAGTATCGTCTCTAATTCTGGAGGAAAAATAAGTGTACATGATGATGAGGCAGTCTCTACTATCTAAACACCAGTGTTTTTACCCAGAAGATGGATGAATAAAGGGTAGAGTCAGCCCTGTTTCCACAGATTTTGCACCCAAGGATTTAATCAAACTCAGGTCAAAAATTTTCAGAAAAAAATTCCATACCCTTCCAAAAAGCAAAACTTGAATTTGTTGGTGGTGGCAACTATTTACATAGACTTACATTGCCTTGAGTATTACAAATAATCTAGAGATGATTTAAAGTACATGAGAAGATGAGCAAGGGTTATATGGGCTTCCCTGGTGGTGCCAGTGGTAAAGAATCCATCTGCAATGCAGGAGACGCAAGTTTGATCCCTGGGTCAGGAAGATCCCCTTGAGAAGGAAATGGCAACCAACTCTAGTATTCAAGCCTGGAAAATGCCATGGACAGAGGAGCCTGGTGGGCTACAGCACATAGAATTGCAAAGAGTCACACAAGGCTGAGCATGCACATATGCAAGGGATATATGCAAATACTGCACCCTTTTCTATGAGGGACTTGATCATCCTCAAATTTAGATATCTGCAGGGGATCCTTGAAACATCCCCTCAGCAGGATACTGAGAGAAGGCTGCCTGTTAATAACAGGGTATACATTCAAACACATAGCTCAAAATCAGCTCTAATAAACAAGGGTTTTCTTTAACTGAAGGATAATGGCTTTACAGTGTTGATTCCTGGCAAACATCAAGAGGAACCAGCCACAGGTGTACATATGCCCCTCCCTCGCACTTCCCACCCCTCCAGGTGGTTGCAGAGCCCCTCTTTCAGTCCCGTGAGTCATACAGCAAGCTACCACTGGCTGTTTTACAAATGGTGATGTATGCGTTTCCACGCTACTCTTTCTATTCATCTCGCCCTATCCTTCCTCCCCCTGCCCTAGTCCATAAGTCTGTTCTCTATCTTTTGAAAGTAATTTCCCTTTATAAAATGGTACAGCCAGTGGTGTTCTTCTCTTAGATTTATTAAGGCCTCAGCATGAGCAAGTAGATATACTATTTAAATAAAACCTATTAAACTCTAGGGGAAAGTGTTTGTCACTATTTTGTGAAATAAGGAAATACTAAATCAACGGATTAATTCAAGCAAAACTTCATTACATATTTTAAATTTAAAAAAAATTCCCAGCCTTATCCTCAACCCAAGAAAGCACTTTTTCTAGCAAACGTGTCATCTTCAGCTTCCAGATCTATAAAATAAAGTCATGGGATCAGCTCTGAAGTGATCAAATTATCTTTGTCTCTAGGTTATAATTTCATCCTCCTGACCTCTGCTTAAGTATAGTTAAATTATGCTTGTTATTTTTATATATTTACATGTTGGGTATGACAGTTTGATAATCTTTTGATGTTTGCTTTATTTGATTAACAAAATTCACCCCTACATTCGTTAATTACTAAAACTGAAAGAAAGCTGAATGTAATGAAAAGAACACAATTACCTTCTGTCAAGAAAAAAAAAAAGGAAAAACTATTCTTTCTCACATCACAAATTCATGTTAAAAATATATTAGTTGTTAGTACTAAGGATTTTATGCATAAGGAAGTTCTCTGAAATGAGGGTCCAACATCATACAATGAACTAGTGGAAGGAACTCACAGATATCAAGAGTACTAAAAATACTCAATATAAAGAGATAATTGAAATTATTATCTGGTGTGAAAGTAAAAATTTCTGCATCAAGGAGTTCTTTTAAAACTGAAGACAATTCTAAAGGAAAATAACAAGGATTCTGAAAACACAAAGAGCGTTAACATTTTTCAGCATGTATTACCATGGTATTGGGAGATAATTATACATACATTTTTTCTTCCCTTCCAGAAGCAATATTATCATTATTCTTAAAATTAGGTTTATCAGTCAAAATAATTTGGATATCTGCTTGACTAGAAAACAGACCTTCATGAAATGAAAATTCAGAGCCACATCAGAAAAAATTACATTATCTAACAAAGAAACTAAACCCAACTAGGATAAGATACTGTATTAAAATTATAGATAAAATTTGCTATGCTGCTGCTAAGTCACTTCAGTCATGTCCGACTCTGTGCGATCCCATAGACGGCAGCTCACCAGGCTCCCCTGTCCCAGGGATTCTCCAGGTAAGAACACTGGAGTGGGTTGCCATTTCCTTCTCCACTGCATGAAAGTGAAAAGTGAAAGTGAGGTCACTCAGTTGTGTCTGACTTTTAGTGACCCCATGGACTGCAGTCTACCAGGCTCCTCCATCCATGGGATTTCCAAGCAAGAGTACTGGAGTGGGGTGCCACTGAAGATTAATTCTTTGAACAGTTTTAAAATGAGAATAGTAAGGGTTTTAAAATATATTAATGAAACCAACTTAGGAAGAATTGAAAACCAAAAAAAATATTTTAGAGATATGTAAAAAAGAAATTATACTCCCAATCTATCCCACCTCCCTCCCAACTTTCCCTCTCTGGTAACCATAAATTCATTCTCTAAATCTGTGAGTCTGTTTCTGTTCTGTAAATAAGTTCATTGCTCATTTGTAACTTTTTTTTCCCTCAAAGATTGACAATGTACACACTGCTATATTTAAAATAGATAATCAACAAGGACCTATTGTAAAAAAAAAGAATATGCCTAAATCAAAAAATAAATTATTATGGCATAAAAATCATACTTTAGAAGAGACAAGATACAACCGTTATGATCTCTTCATACCACAACTTTCTAACTGAACTTTCTGCTAGTCCCTGTTTTACACGAGGAGGCATGAGGACTTGGGGGTATAATAAAAAGACAGAATTTAACTCCTTACCTCATACTGTCATGAAAATGTTTCAGAAAACTACAAAGGCTACTCAAGGAAGTCACTGATAAGAACAGACTTTTATTTTATTTTTTTTATATAGAGCCATTCTACCTGCAACAGCTGGAGAATCAACTCCAGGGTTCAAATTTCAAAGCAGTTTATTGGGACCAGTTTGCCCTTACACTTGGAATGCCTTTTGTTCTGTTCCAGGAAACACTGGAGAAGACACATTTTCGAGAGTCCTTAAACATGTTAAGCTACACGGTTCCTCCTCCTAAAGACTCTCTTTTTAGTTATGTGCCTGATATGTCAAAGGGCATAAGTAATTAGAAAGTGAATATATATTTAATACTCAAATAGCAAAATTTCTTCTATATTGAGTAATGAGTCATGTTTAGCAAACCACACTTCTCATTAAGTGTGTGCACATCAAATCTACTTTTCTACCTTTCATGTAACAGGACTTGATTACTATTCTAAGCCTGAGTGTTTGTCAAGGTATTATGAGAAATTACCAAAATGCCCACATAACAGAAATAAAGAGAAGAACTACTGTTCCTGTTTGATAAAAAACTGGATTGATCTCTTAAGTGATTTTAGCTCTTAGCAATTTCCCTAGCTAAAGAGAGGGAAAAAAATCAAGTCTCTGAGCAGAGCTGTAACTTGAATATGATTGAAGATGAGCAATTATTAAGAGGAACTGTAATTTGGCAGGAGGATTCGACACTGCCAGCCACCCAAGCATTGTTCAGATGGCTTGAACACAGGCGCTACTGCTGGCTAGAAGATGGGGCAGAAAGCAGGGGTTCGTCTTTTCAACTACAAGTGGGACCACCCTCAGTCTCAGTTTCCACTTTGGAGAAAATGGCAATTCCCATTAGAACACACCCTGATCCAAACATCAGAATAAGTGGTATCTGGGTGCTGACTACTGAAAAAACAATTTGGAAGATGTGTTATCCCTTTATTGCAAACCCAGAACCCCAGGCTGGGTGCATCCTGAAGCTACAAAAGGATGTGTGTGCTCAGCTGCTCAGTCGTGTCTGGCTCTTTGTGGCCCACCAGGCTCCTCTGTCCATGGGATTTTTCAGGCAAGAATACTGGAGCGGATTGCCATTTCCTCCTCCAGGGGATTCTCCTGATTCAGGGATCAGGGATCAAACTCCCGAGTCTCCTGCACTGGCAGGCGGATTCTTCATCACTGAGCCAAGGGCTAGCGCTATAAAAAGATGCAGTGTAATTCATAGTGTCTTTGCCTGAAAGAAGATGATGGTTTTAAAATTTAGGTTTTCCTGAACTGTGTCCAAGCAACCCTCATGTTATTCAACTAGCAGAAACAGCATAATAATGTCATGAGCTTCTCATGATAAAAGATAAAGATAAAAGATAAAAACAAAGATAAAAGAAGGAGAATTCCCAGCTCTCCTACGACCTACAATATTAGAAGAAGTCAAGTACAGGCTACCAAACACTGAACTTTTAGCAGGACGGATTCCTAGGAATTCAAGGGGGAAGCTGGGCCCCATCACCCACGTGCAGGAAATGGATGAGAAGACTTAAATCACACTGGTTCACTGTTCTCCGTTGGTGGTCTTTGTAACTAAGATGCCGCGACGCTGCTGGATAAAATTCCTATTGCTCTTATGCTCTGCGCCTGTTCATCACCCAACTGTATTTGAAGGCTCAAGATTCTTGTAAAAGATAAAGTGAATCTTATGCGACTATTCTCATAATAAAATTACTGTGAAACCGGGTCCTCAAGGGAAAAAGGACATGTTTCTACTAGAAAAGCCACACACTAAAACCCATCATGTCATACAAACATGTCATTCGAAGTGAAAGTTGGAAGCCAGATTAATTCATGAACCAGAGAGATATTCCAGGGTAATCTTTAGCATATGTTGTATTCCATCAATCTTTGTAGGCTGTTCCTTCAACACTGTTTGGTTTGAGGTTTAAAGACATGGTGAATACCACGCATTAGACAGGCTGGTTCAAAACTAACAAAACAATAACAGTTATTATAAGCATTATGCTAGCTGTATGCCCAATTCCCTCTGAGAAAGGAGGATGTGTCGCCCCCAACCACAAGCGGTCACACCCCTGGAATGTACACCAATGGCATCTCCCCTTGGGGAACTGGAACATTCTCCTTCATGGGTAGCCATAGGTGATTGTGTGATGCTAGGTGGGTCTCTCAGTCCTTTTGAAGATAAAAAGCTATTGGATTTTGCAAGTAGGAAGGAAATATGGAGACAGTAGGTACTACTGGGTTGGCCAGAAAGCTAGTTCTGGCTTTTCCATAAGATGTTCCAGGTACTATGCATGTGCCTCCATTCTCTAGACACTTCTCCCCTCTAGAGCTGGTACCTAATAACTTTTCCCATTTCCTCCTCTGGACGCCTGCTCACAGGTAGAAGCTCTGAACTGCAATGACTACAGCACAACCAGCTAGTATTACACTGAGAAAGTTTCAGGAAGCAAGCTGAAAGGCTCTGATGGTGGTAACTCTTGAAGCGCTCAGACTCAGCTTCTATCCTTAACTGGCCACCCCATCAATTAAATGATTAAGAATCCATGGTGTGTCCCATGCATTTTATTTGTATCATTCCAGAGTGCTTAATCCACCCTTCTAAGTCAGACGTGCCTACTGCACTCTAGCATTTGCAGAAAAGCAGTGGACGGCATGCTGCAAGTAAATATCTTACTGTTCAATTCTTTCAAAAGTCCATGGATGAATGTGACATTAAAAACAACAACAAAAAAAACCCTCTGTCACATAATCAGAGTCAGTTTTGCCCTTCCTCAGCTTTTCTCAAAAAATGATACTGGGCATAAAAGGGCAAAAGACAACACAAGAAACAATGACCATCCCTCCAAGTCAAACACAAGCCATCCCAAACCTCCGTGAGCATATTTCATCTCTTGAGATGCAGGGGACAGACCCAGAGGCAAGGGAGCATGTTTCCAGACAGGGTACCTGCTGATGGGTCCAGATTTTACAACTCACTCCACAAGCATTTTGCTCTTCTATGATCGGTTGAGGACAGTCACTGACCGCCAGGAAGACACAGTAAAACGTGGAGCTGTGATCTTCCTCTTGACAGAAAAAGCCTCTTCCTAAGACACCAACGCCATTTATGAAAAGCCTGCATTGCCTTGCCACTTTCCACCAAGAAAGCTTGAAGAATGCGATGTCCATGTGTTAGTGCTTGCACCCCATTCTTACGGCATTAGTATTGCTTACAGTCATTTTCTACAGAATCGTGTGTGTAATCTCAAACATGTGTCAGGCTTGTGTTCCCTATTTACCAGTTATTTAATTAGCTCTGTTTGTTCTTTGCGATACAGGCAATGTAATATTTCTTTATTTCCGGTATTTCAGAATGAGTGAGTATATGCCAAATACTTTCAAAAGTCTACAGATGTATCCGATTAATCCATACTGTTTGTTAGGGAAGTATCACTAACATCAGAAGAGAAATGTTCTCTTCTTGTTCCACAGACATGCTGCCATCCCTGCCTTCTACCACACTCTGAAAAATCAAACCAAAACCTAGGAGAATTAAAGTGCAAAGAAAAAAAAATGTGCAAAGAGACAGGGGTGACTTGGACCTTGTGCAAATATGAAGGCTTATTATTACACTTAAATTCTCCTCTGTATTTTAACTTAAGGAATTGGAGGATGTATTATTTTGAGGATGAACATTCTAGAATGTTCTCCCTTAAATCCCTTAAAGTAATGCTAAAGTAACTAGTATGTATGCAAATTAATAAAGATCTATTCTTTCGAAAAGCTGAATTACCATGTCTACTTATGTCCCAAAATGACTGTAAAGCTTTCTCACAAGTTGCTAGAAGATTTTGACAAGTACACTCATGATGGTGGAATAATGTATGCAATAAAGTTGTTCCTAAAAAGCTTTCTCTGGATTCCAGAAATCTCACACTTCTCTCATTGAAAAGTATAGCTCCCTTATTGTTGTCTAGACCCTCCCTCCACTTAAACAGGGCCCTTTGGTCTGTATAGTAAGTCCATCTTAACATAGCCGGGCCCTATATATTAGTATGTAGAAAACACCAATTAACGCTCTACCCGCCCAGACCAAATAAAAAAGGAGGGTAGACATTCCTGTTCTTGTGGATACAAGCCAGTGATGAGCCAATCAGCTTAAATAAGGTGAATTCCATTCCAACTGAGACTCGTGGCCCTGCTGACCACAGGTCATGGAGGATAATCACACCATCTCGTAAGATCTTTCTTCCCAAGTCCTGGGGACTCTTACAGGAACTGTTTGGCAAATCAGTCAACACAACTTTTTTTTCAAACAGTGCCTAAGTTTGCTTTCCTCAGCTCAAGCTTTAGCTCTACCTTTCTACCTTCCTAAAAAAAGAAAATTACTCAAACCACAAATAGACAGGAAATCTGCCTTGTAAAAGGATGAATGACCGGTCATCCTTCTTTATAACTAAGACCTCATGACTGCAGAAAGGGGCTTTCCATTTGTCAAACCACACTGAAGTGAAATATGCTTTTCTCACTCTTTCAGTTCTGCACTTCTTTCTTTCTTCTTGTTTTTCGGATCTGCCAAAACTGCACTGATAGTTAGCAAAACTTCCCCACATGACCTTTGTCCATAGCACTCCAAGGTCAAACTGACACAACGCACCGGTAGAGGCTTTATTATGAAAAGTCACAAAAACGGAAACCATTTCCTAAATTCACCTCTCAGTAAGACACGGCAGTGAAAGGAAGCGCTGCTAGATGGCTCATCTCAAGTGTGAAGCATATTATTGAGAAAGCAGGGACTGTATTATTTAGGCAGAATTACATTTGCAACATTTCAAAACACATCTCTTCCCTTTCATCAAAAACTCTCCCCCTCATAAGTGATTCATACCACTTCCCCAAGTTCCAGAGGCTATCCAAAGAAAATTGGTAAACAACTGCAAAGAGCTAAGGGAACTACTCTTCTGTCACACATTCTTATCTTTAAAATGTACAGTTAGGGACTTCCCTGGCAGTCCTGCGGTGACTCCATGCTTCCAATGCAAGGGGCCAGGATCAGTCTCTGATCAGGGAACTGAGATCCCACATGCTGAGTGGCTCAGCCAAAATAAATAAATAAATACACATTCCAGTCTCAGTGCGTGCTCAGTCGTGTCTGATTCCTTGCGACCCCATGGACTGTAGCTCGCCAGGCTCCTTTGTCCATGGAATTTTCCAGGCAAGAATATTGGAGTGGGTTGCCATTTCCTGCTCCAGGGGATCTTCCTGACCCAGGGATCAAAACTGTGTCTCCTGTGTCTCTTGCATTGGCAGGCGGATTCTTTATCATGAGCCACCTGGGAAGCCCCCCAAAATAAAAAATAAATGTACAGTTAGTGTCCTCATCACTAACTGGACCCACGGGAAGGGATCACAAGGCCTAGTTAGTTGTGGGTTTGAGCTGGAACCAGAGTAGGTGGTGAGCAGAGGAAGTCTGAGATTTTAAGAAGACCCTGCAGCGTCAGACTGTGCCTCTCATCTGAATGACAAAGTTGTTGAAGGCAGAATCAGAAGGTGGTGGATGCCTCCCGACAGGGGCAGTCTACCTAGCTCTTCCCTCAAGAGAAGAGTGTTGGTGGGGTAACCATCCATCCTGGGGAAAGGACCACAGTGAACATCACAAAATCTTAGAGATGATGGCTTCGTTTATTTGACAGGAGACTGCTTGGGTCTTGACTCATTAGTAATTTTGCTGTGAAAAATCAGCAAGTAAATTCTGGCTCACTGATGCCCAGCCATCTCCTCACCTATAAGTCTGCAAACACGTCCTCCCATCTGGAGGATTCCACAATGCCACATCCTCCAGAAGGCAAAACTATCTAGTTCTTAATAAGTATGTCTGAACATCACATGAACTAGCTTCCAGAAGACAGTGGTGTGTGACAGTGAAAAGCTTAGCCTGGTGACTGGAATTTGAGAATGGTTAGTAACTCCTAGTAAGAGCTATTAAGCCTTCTGTCTTACTAATTTTCAATGGCTCCTCTTAGAAAAGTTCGCTTTATTAGCTGTTTGAGAGTGTGAGAAGCATGCATTGATCTATTCAAACCTGGTTCAATCTAATCACTCACGGTAGAGACAGTCAGCCAAACAGCAGTTTCTTGGAGCACAGACAGACCACAGTCAAGATAAGGACGACTCCTGTTTGGCTCATTTGTCCATGTGATAAACATTCACGGCTCAATTTCTGTTCAGTGATGGGGTTGGGGGCAGAAAAAGACTTCCTCAACGATTAAACCCTGACACTGGCTGTCAGCAACAGAACGGCGCCTGCGCGACTCACCCATTACACCGTCTGTTCCGTTGGCAGGAGGTGTGCACGACGAGGTGCCGTAATGGTTGGCGCCACTACGGTGGAAGGTGGACATCGGAGGAAGACTAGAATTGATGTCTGCTGAGGAGTGTGATGGATAGCCCTGTGGCAAGAAGCAGAAAAAGGAGGCCATATTCAATCACAAAATAGTCAGTGGCTCAGTTTTCCAATACTTCTTTCAGAACTTTTCATTTTACAATGGAGATAGCCCTCGGAATTTCAAAATATCCAAGAATACATCTTGCTTAGATCTGACAGCTTTCATTTTTCAAGTAATAAAATACAAAGACGTAGTTGGTTTGGGTTTGCATCAAAGCTTGAGGAATATAATGGCAATGCTAAACCTTGAGAAATGGTCACCACCTCTAAATAGGAAAATCATTCTTAAAAGCAGGGCTGGGACTTTGGCAACAATAAAAGACCATCACGACTGTTATTCTTCTGTACAGCCTATTGATCAGGTAAGAAAGAGCCCATAATGTAATGAATAAAACTCCAGCATAACCCACAGGGTTCACATCACACTCTATCCTGATCTTCTGAAAACTAACTGGCCAAGAATAACCAGTCTCAAATCTTCCCGACAAACTGGATCCTCCTTCTGAACTCTAGCAACAACAAAATGGTAAATGAAAAACTTGAAGAGGAGTTAACAATTGAATATCTCTCTAAAGTATCAACATGTATAAAGTCTTATGTCAATGACTATGTTGAATTACCCTGGAACTAATGAAATGAGAAGAACTTTTTTTATGTCCTTCCTTATAGGTTCTTGCCCTTACCAATTCACGAAAAAGAGTATCTTTCACAGAACGCGTTCAGGCTTAGCTTTGGGTATGACTCTCATACTAGCTATTATCTGGTATCTCACAAGTGCCTGTAAGATGGCAAATTAGTTGCTCCCCAAACATCTGCTTGTTGTCCAATGAGCAGATCAGTAAGAGGAACATGGTTATTTACAAAAAACATAGTTTATTCACAAAATGGAGCTATTTTCTTTTTCAAGCTACAGTTTCTTAGAAAGTAAAGCTCACAGGTATTTGACTATATGACAGGCATATAAAAGAAAAATATTTAAGTTGAAATATACTTTTTCCTTGTATGTCATGTATTAATGGGCTATGCGTCTTTATTATGTCACTACTGGAGATTCTGTTGAAATTAGAGTTTGGATATGATGCCAAAGTCAGGGGAACTTAAAGCCCAGACATCCAGTCACGAGACGTGGACCCCCTGTATCACAGGATCCCCTATGTATTTGGTGAGGCCCATCTTGGGTTCAACCTCTCCCCTGAGGATCCCTTCCCACGTCCAACTTCTTCCCAGTCTCTTCTCCCTGATGCATTTACATTCTGTGCTGTGCCATTCAACACTCAGCTGCTGCTGCTAGTGTTGTTTAGCTGCTCAGTCATGTGGGGACTCTTTTGCAACCCCATGGACTCGTAGCTCACCAGGCTCCTCTGGGATTTCCCACGCAAGAATACTGGAGTGGGTGGCCATTCCCTCCTCCAGGGGATCTTCCCTGAAATGCTGCTTTTCCAGGCTTCCTCGTTCAAGAGCATTTCCACCTAAACAGAAATGCTTCAAGATAAGAGAACAGACCTCACAGTTCTGCCTCTCACAGCCTGTGGCTGAATGCTGAATATACTCATCCTATGAGCAGCTCAAAGAACAATTGGTTACCAGTTGGTGGTGGTGGTTTAGTCACTAAGTCATGTCTGAATTTTGCGACCCCATGGACTGTAGCCCAACAGGCTTCTCTGTCCATGGGATTTCCCAGGCAAGCATACTGGAGTGGGTTACCAGTTCCTTCTTCAGGAGGTTTTCCTGATTCAGGGATCAAACCTGGGTCTCCTGCATTGCAAGAGAACTCTTTACCAATTGAATCACCAGAAAGCAGCCAGTGTTTAATAAACAGTGGATTGAAATACTACTTATTTGAGAGAGAACTAAAGAGTCCAGAAAATAAATCTGTATTTTGGAGTCAGGTCTGCCAGTGACATGGCAGATGCCTTTGAAAATATTACCTCTACACACTCCAAAAAGTCCAACAAAAAGGTCAGCTTCAGTGAGATAGTTGGGATGATGCCTTTAAACATTTCCAAGTTCCCAAGAATGCCTTTCAAACTTTTAAATTTCTTGGACCTCTTTGCTTGACCAAAAATTCCTTAGGCCACCTGTTAAACTCATTTCTACTTGGCACTTCCAGAAAACCTTAACTAGTCCATGAAATTTTCTCCAAAGGATAATAGAGTGAGCCCATTACACAGTACAACTGACCTAAAAAACTGGATAAGCCATGGAAGACCAAACTTAGAAGAGCTATTTTTGCTCAAGAACTAAAGACTATAATAATGTGGAAAAAAGAAACAAACTATGGAAAAAGAGAAATAAAAGGAAAAAAGATTGCTTGATTTCATTTTTACCCAGTCCTAGACCATGCTGAATTTCTGAAGAATAGAGAAACTGGATAAATCAGCCCCAAGTTTTCAAAAATCAAAACAGAGGAAAAGAATTTGGGAAAATATTTAAATAACTATAATAATGAGAGGATGAGACAGGAAAAAGATTATCCCTATCAATAAGAATTTTTAGACCCTTTTAACTTGGTATAAAATGGAATAACCTTTTGTCAGATGTCAGGATTTGACAAAGGGCTACTCCTAAATTCAGAGACTAAAAACGAACGTTCTTCCCCAGAGACTTTAGTGGGGAAACCAATGCAATTCACGTAAATTAGTTATTTTTAGAGACTCACAGAAAATTAGATGCTGAAATAAGTTAATGAGATTTATAACTAGATTATTTTACAAGGCAAAGGATCTTGACAACTACTGTCACTCAAAGACATAAAAAATACACCACAGAGATTATGAGGGATATGTGAATACTGTCTCTTTCAGAGTATTTAGGGATCAGCTATAAGAGGTCCCATTAGTCTTTCTTACTCTAGCTATTAACAATGTCTGCCCTGACCACCATGAAGGCAAAGGACAGGGAAGTAAGACAGAGTGCTATGGTCTGTGTGTGCTTGGTCGTGTCTGCCTCTTTTGTGACCCCATGCCGCCAGGCACCTCTGTCCATGGGACTTCCCAGGCAAGAATACTGGAGCGGGGTAACATTTCTTCCTCCAGGGAATCTTCCCAACACAGGGATCGAACCCACGTCTCTCACATCTCCTGCACTGGCAGACAGATTCTTTACTACCAGCGCCATCTGGGAAGCCCCAGGTGTTAAGGCTTTACATGTCCACTATTTATTTATTTTTACTTGATACCCAATTACAGTGTATTTGGAGTCTATTGACAAGAGTTAAGTGTTGAAAATGTTTCTGTAATTTTTTTTATTAAATGATCAGTTGATCGTGCAAAGATTAGAAAATATGATCACTGTTAGCACATACTAAGAATAAAGTCAAATTTTGTGCTAGGGTAGCATTTCACAATCTTGGCACTGTTGGTCTTTCATGCCAGAGCATTCTTTGCCTGGAAGGGATTGGTGTGTATGGGGGTGCTTTTCTCATGAATTGTAGTATGTTTCCTGAATCCCTGGCCTATATACACTGGTTATTACAGTACCACCTATAGGCACCCCCTGCCCCCCGGGTTCTAACACCCCAAAATATCTCCAGACATTACCAAATATTTCCTGTGAGGCAAAATCACCCCCTGGTGAGAATCACTAGAATAAGGGTTTAAGATTACAAACAATAAAAGACAACAGAACTTCCTTCATAGTAAAATTCCAGACTCCCGGGACTATTTATCACTCTGTGGTACAGAGACCACAGAGACCGTTCCTAAGCCATGCCAGACTGCAGGGACTCTATCCTATTTTTAAAAAGAATTCTGCCAAGTCATTCCAAACCTAAATCTTCTATAACAACTCCTTCCAAAGCTTAACCACAAACTACATTCTTCTGAGTGATGTTGTACGTGTATCTGTGACATAGTAGTGATTAGCTGTGGGATTGCTGTCAAGGTTGAAACTGTAAAGGGGATTTAAAGAATCAACACCAGTGACTTGACAGTTGCTACTGTTGTATTTGGATTTTAAGCTTTGTAATTACACATTCTATTATAACATATTATAAAGTGATAAAGGCAATCATGTTTCTAAAATGTTTACCTTCAGGAAAACATACTAATTTGGCCAAATTATACCCAAAATAATCCAAGGAAAGCTTTCCTCTTTTTTCTCAAACTATTCCTTTGTTCAGTATGAAACTGGGTAAAAGCTACAGATAAAAAATTTAAGGAACCACCATTACTTTCAAGTGAAAGGAAACTAAACGCCCACAGTACACTCAAATGATTCTGAATCAGTATCTCAGTCACTTCAGCAAGAGGTTTTCTAATAAATTCTGAAATCACAATGAGTACTAGATATCACAATAGTTTCCCTATCAGTGAGAAAATTCATCAGGACATATTACCGGAGACCGAATTTATTTGTCCTTTTGAAAAATAAACCCTCTCATCTCAATATGCTAATTGATGGTGTTAAGGAAAACTGTTTTGCAATGGACAAATGACATTGTATAATCTATCAGGTTACTCCTTCAAAACGATCTTTCCTCCTGGTTGATAACATTGTTTTGGTTCAGTAAATTTTTTCTAAAAGGATATAATTAGTTTCCATTTTAAAAACCACATTTTCTGTGCTTTTGAGCATATTTTCAACATGCTTCCCCCATGGAGTGAACTTGACTGGGATAAAAATCAAACCACTTAAGTCAAAGTTTTGGAGCATGATAGGGAAAGAAATAAACACAGGAGTGAAGAAAAATAAATGCCTATTGGAAATTCCAACATATTAGTACAATGCCAAAATCTTTTACTTGTAGATCAAAACTCTCCTTGCTTGCAGGACACATATAGTTTTGATCATGAGTTCTTTAGAGAAGTGCAAAATGATGATGGTAAAATCAAAGTATTAACCAAGAAGAAATTCTAGTGCTGTTTGAGATTTCACACTAATAACTCTAAGCAAGGGTGGAAGAAGAAGAAATTTGAAAATAAATCATCTGCTATTTATTGAAAATGGGCTCAAATTTGAGCTAGCTTGTGATTTCCACATTCAAAGTTGGGAGATGATAGAAAAAGGCCAATGTCATCTTCGTCTTCTATTTCTCATACGAGGACAAGCTCACTGATCTCACCTTGTCTCTGTCACTAGGACTAACCATTAATATATAGATATTTTCAAGGATATCTGAACTCTTCTGGAATGTTTTCTGTCATCAGAATAGGATATGTCATCTTTTCTATATCTCTGGCGACTGAGCAAAACAGAACAAAGACCACAGAAATCAAGAAAGTGCTATCCCTACATCAGTGCAGAGAAAGAAGCATAAATCTGGGCATTAGGAAAGGAAAAAAGGGCGTACCACAGATGAAGAGCAGTAAGGTAAGTACACACAGATGACACCACCCTAAAGGCAGAGAGTGAAGAGGAACTAAAGAGCCTCTTAATAAGAGTGAAAGGGGAGAGTAAAAGGCTGGTTTAAAACTCAACATTCAAAAAACTAAGATCATGGCATCCAGTCCCATCACTTTGTGGTAAACAGATGGAGAAAAATGGTAACAGTGATAGACTATTTTCTTGGGCTCCAATATCGCTACAGATGGTAACTGCAGGCATTAAAAGATGCTTGCTCCTTGGAAGAAAGCTATGACAAACCTAGACGGTGTATTAAAAAGCAGAGACATCACTTTGCTGACAAAGGTCTATATTGTCAAAGCTATGGTTTGTCCAGGAGTCATGCACAGATGCGGAGAAGGCAATGGCACCCCATTCCAGTACTCTTGCCTGGAAAATCCCATGGATGGAGGAGGCTTGTGGGCTGCAGTCCATAGGGTTGCGATGAGTCAGACACAACTGAGCAACTTCACTTTCACTTTTCACTTTCATGCATTGGAGAAGGAAATGGCAACCCACTCCAGTGTTCTTGCCTGGGAGAATCCCAGGGACAGGGGAGCCTGGTGGGCTGCCATCTTGGGGTCACACAGAGTCAGACACGACTGAAGCGACTTAGCAGCAGCAACAGCAGCATGTATGGATGTGAGAATTGGATGCTAAAAAAGGTTGAGCAGTGAGAAACTAATGCTCTCCAACTGTGGTGTTGGAGAAGACTCTTCAGAGTCTTCAATCCCAAGGAAATCCATTCTGAATATTCACTGAAAGGACTGATGCTGGACCTGAAGCTTCAATCCTTTGGCTACCTGATGTGAAAAATGGACTCACTGGAAAAGACTCTGATGCTGGGAGGGGTTGGGGGCAGGAGGAGAAGGGGACGGCCAAGGATGAGATGGCTGGATGGCATCAATGACTCGATGGATGTGAGTCTGAGTGAACTCCGGGAGTTGGTGATGGACACGGAGGCCTGGCGTGCTGCGGTTCATGGGGTCGCAAAGGGTCGGACACGAGTGTGCGACAGAACAACAACAATATAAGTACGACTAAGAATCACTGGATTTGCTACAGTCTCTCCCACTTGGAGGATTAGAGGTTCATACATTTTCAAATCTATTTTACTGCACAAGAGACTTGGTCCCATATTGTCTGCCTCCTAATCCTAATGGATGGAGGTTTGTGACATTGTACAGGAGACAGGAATCAAGACCATCCTCAAGAAAAATAAATGCAAAATGGCAAAATGATTGTCTGAGGAGGCTTACAAATAGCTGTGAAAAGAAGAGACACAAAAGGCAAAGGAGAAAAGGAAAGATATACCCATCTGAATGCAGAGTTCCAAAGAACAGCAAGGAGAGATAATAGTCTTCCTCAAAATGATCACTGCAAAGAAATAGAGGAAAACAATAGAATGGGAAAGTCTAGAGATCTTTTCAAGAAAATTAGAGATACCAGGGGAACATTTCATGCAAAGATGGGCTCAATAAAGGACAGAAATGGTATGGACCTAACAGAAGCAGAAGATATTAAGAAGAGGTGGCAAGAATACATGGAAGAACTGTACAAAAAAGATCTTCACTACCAAGATAATCACGATGGTGTGATCACTCACCTAGAGACAGACATCCTGGAATGTGAAGTCAAGTGGGCCTTAGAAAGCATCACTA
>SJYV01033389.1:1711-14047 GCA_006410875.1 Neotragus pygmaeus
AAAAAAAATCCAAGGAAATGCTCATTTAAAGAAATGGAAAAGAAAATCCTCAAACTTTTTCTAGTGAATCTGAATGCTGTATTTTCAAACATAATTCTTCCACGTCTTAAAGTAAACACACCCTCCAACCGAAGGGCTTTCCTGGTGGCTGAGGTTGTAAAGAATCCACCTGTCAGTACAGGAGATTGGGGTTCAATTTCTGGGCCAGGAAGATCCCCAGAGAAGGGAATGGCTACCCACTCCAGTATTCTTGCCTAAGAAATTCCATGGACAGAGGAGCCTGGTAGGTTACAGTTCATGGGGTCGCAAAGAGTCAGACACGACTGACCAACTAACACTTTCGCTTTGACCTTCCAACCGAAAATCAAATACAACAATAAACACAAAAAATGAAAAAAAAACTAGTCAATTCAATATTACCTGCTCTCTCTTCAAAGTAATGACATACAGTCAATAAATATCTTAAACACATTCACTGGTTTCATTATTAGGAAAAACATCTCTTTATAAAAATTTATATGACTTCCATTTTTACCAAATTAGATTTTTTGTTGTTGTTTGTCATCAGTATTAGTACTGCGCTAACTAGATTGCCAATCTCTGTCTGCGTACACTTTTCAAAATAAATATCTCAGTAAAATACTGAATGCAGTTTTTTTATGAGTTCTTAATTCAATTCCCAGTTTCACAGCTGTTCGGGCATCTGGACTATTATCATTAAAATGTTTCAAATTGAATACAACTTAGATATTCAGGGCTCTGGGCTACTCCCAAAGAATATTAAGCTTTTATCTTGTAGCTCTAGAAGAAAGTACAGATCTAACTACTCAATGTCCTTCTATATACAAAAGAATTGACTTCTGTGGGACTCAGCCACCTGAACCATGAGAGGACAGCATAGAAAAAAACAGGAGAAAAGACTACACAGAACTAAAGTCATAAGACACAGAAAAGCATTTTATAGAGAATTAACAGCTGCAGTCAGTATAAAACAATATGTTCTAACTGCTCTTAAGTAATTTAGATATATCCTTACCTAATTTTATCATGATTTCCCAGCACCACTTTTGAATAGGTTAATAGTCTTTAATCATCTGAGGTTCTTGTTAAAACTCAGTTCAGGTAGGTCTCAGTAATTGCATTTCTAACAAGATCCCAGGTAAAACTGATGCCTTTGGTCTTGAGACCACACTCTGAACTGCTACTTTAAAGGATTTTTAAAATACTTTATCTTGACAGTTATTAATAATAATAAATACATTTTTCATTTTTACCCAGAGCGTGAGATACTTACACCCACATTTTAAAAACTGAATATTAAAACATGTGAATTCTTACTTTTACTATATATAATGAACCCTGATTTTTTCCATTCCATTCCATCCTGTTCTATCCCTTTTCATTGAAAAGTGGTCATGAACCACTGATGCATCAAGATCTATATTTTGAAAAATACTGCTCTAGAATCCCATGTTCATCATGAAATTTAATAATATTATAACAACTGTTGACATGTATTGACATTTACCAGATGCTAGATACCCTTCCAGTATCTTACAGGCAATGCTCAAGCTCACTTCATAAATTAAAAGCCTATAACAACACTATGGAGTAGATATTATTAAATGCCCATTTCACAGAGAGGGAATCTGTGGTTCAAGGAGGTTAACACAACTGGCCCAAGGTTATAGGGCTTTTTGTAATTCCAGAACACAGTGATAAAGTATGGTATAATATCTCACAGTAAGATACTTTGGTTTTGAATCCCACATCTACCACTTAGTGGCTGTGTGACTTTAGTAAATTACAAAGACTTTTCAAGTTTCAGTTTTGTTTTGTTTTTTAATGTTTGATTTTTTTTTTTTTTAATGAGGACCATTTTTAAAGCCTCTATTGAATCTGTTACAATACTGTTTTCTGTTTTGATTTTTTGACCATGAGACATATGGGATCTTCCTGACCAGGGATGAAACGCACAACCTCTGGAAAGGTGAAGTCTTAACCACAGGGCCACCAAAGAAGTTCCAAGTTCCAGTTTTGCCACCTATAAAAGATAATAGTAGCTCCTACTCATGTGGGAGCTTGAGGATTAAAGGTGATAGCCCATGGAAGAGCTTGGCGTAACTAGCACATAGTAAGGCTTCAATAATTGTTATCTATTATTAGACACAGAGATCCATTCTTGGTTGTCACATCATCTGCTGCCTTCCTGCCCTTGAATTCTAGTTTCCAGCACTGTCTCTGGAGTTGCCTTTTCTCCTGATTCTTTGATTTCTGACACTTATCATCCTGTGACCTTGCTTCTCCTCTTCTCCCATCCATCCTCCTCCAGCAGCTCCCTCTGTTGAGAGGGAGTTCTCAGAGCTCCTTCCCCAGATAATTCCTCATAACCCCCACCTGTTTCTAGGCATCAACATCCAAGGCTCCCCCACAGAACCTGTCAACTCAAACCTAACCCTACAAACACAGAAAAGTTACTTCATGATGAAAGTATAAGTTGCTACCAAAGTATGAAATCTCTAATCAGTAAATCACGAAAGTGAGAGGCCTAGTCCTTCTGTATACCCATAATTGCCTTTGTATAACATTGCCAGCATTGCCCTTGACCATTTCACAGTGATAAACCACATGCATGCGTGTGTGCCTGCTAAGTCACTTCAGTCGTGTCTGAATCTTTGCGACCCTATGGACTCTAGTCCACCAGGCTCCTCTGTCCATGGGATTCTTGAGGCAACAAAACTGGAGTGGGTTGCCATGCCATCCTCCACGGGATTTCCTAACCCAGGGATCAAGCCTATGTCTCTTATGTCTCCTGTGTTGACAGGTGGGTTCTTAACCACTGGTGCCACCTGGGAAGCCCTGTAATAAACCACAATGGGATACAAAAACCAAAAACCAAAAAAAAAAGGTATTCTAAAGGCAGTACTTCTGTGGCTAAATCCTGCTTTTATGCAATTAGGTGCAACAAGATAACATCAAGCCCCTTTGGCTCCCCTAGGTCATCTTTTCCTCCTAGAAGTTTCTCCATAGAAGAAATTTTAAAACAAGATATTCCCTGCACAATAGAACAATCATAGAACCTCAAGAGAGTTGGAGAATTTTTTCTCTATATCATTAAAAACAGGAGTGACATGCACTCCAACAGTTTCTGGGATAAACGCTCGTATCTTGAGAAAGACGAGCTTTGAAATTACTTTCCCTGCGGCCCATTTCATTTCAGTATGTCCAGCGAATACTGTCACCAAGAACTTAACCTTTCTCCCCTTCTCAGTTGCTACATCCAAAGAAATAATCCCTTCTTTCTGTATTTCAGCTTTTTCTTTTCTTGGTTTTCATCAAAATATAGTCTATTTATGATAGAAAGTTTCAGCTTTATAACATAGTGAATTCTACTTTTATAGATCATACTCCATATAAAGGTATTATAAAATATTGGCTGTATTCACTATGCTGTACATTATATCATTGTATCATATTTATTTTATACCTAGTAGGCTGTACCTCTTAATCCTCTTCCCCCATCTGGCCTCACTCCCACTCCCAAGTGATAACCACTAGCTTGTTCTCTATCTGTGAATCTAGTTCTGTTTTGCTATTTTGCTTCATTTGTTTTACTTGTTTAGATTCCATATATAACTGAAAACATATGGTATTTGTCTTACTTCAATAAGCATAATAACCTCCAGGTCTATCCATGTTGTTGTAAGTGACAAAAAATTCATTCTTTACTAATGGCTGTATAATATTCCCTTGTGTATAAATGCCCCATCTCTTTATCCATTCATCTGTTGATGGATACCTAGGTTCCTACCATGAGCTTCCCGGGTCATGCTAGTGGTAAAGAATCCACCTGCCAATGCAGGAGACACAAAGAGATGCAGGTTCATTCCCTGGGTTTGGAAGATTCCCTGGAGTAGAAAATGGCACCCCACTCTGTTATTCTTGCCTGGAAAATTCCATGGGGCCGCAAAGAGTCAAAGATGACTAAGCGACTGAGAATGCGACACGGGCTCCTTCCATACCTTGACTATTGTAAGTAATGTTGCTATGAATGTTGGGGTGCATCTATCTTTTCGTATTCATGTTTTTGCTTACTTCAGATATGTACCCAGATATATAAAGAAATCACCCCGTATCTTATGCTGGTGCTCAGTCCTGACTGATTCTTTGTGACCCCATGGACTGCTACCCACAGGCTCCTCTGTCCATGGGATTTTCCAGGCAAGAATACTGGAGTGGGTTACCTTTTCTTTCTGCAGGGGATCTTCCTGACTTAGGGATCGAACCCATGTCTCTTGCATCTCCTGCACTGCAGGCAGATTCTTTACCATAGTTCCACCTCGGAAGCCCAAAGAGCTCGTACGACTCCATATAAAAAATGATTTTAAAATGGATAGAAGGCCCAGAGAAGCATCTCTCCAAAGAAAACATTCAGATGGTTAACAATCACATGAAAAAATGTTCACTCAACATAACTAATCATCAGGGAAATACAAACCAAAACCATAGTAAGACATTACCCCACATTGGTCAAAATGACTGTCATCGAAAAAAATAATAATAAATGTTGGTGAGTATGTGGAGGAAAGGGAACTCTAGTACACTGTTGGTGGGAATGTAAATTTGTAAAGCCACTATGGAGAACAATATGGAGGTTCCTGAAAATATATATTATTTCAGCTTTTTCAAGTTGAGTCTCTAGTCCTCAGCCCTAGGACCACCTACCTCTTCTCTCTCCAAAACCTCCATCTGTTTCTCACAGTATTCCAGGGATATAAGCTTCGTTTACTATAATAGAGTACACTGTTCACGAAGATATTATAGAAGGCCTGCACCTTTAAAATCACCTTTTTAATATAATTTGATGAACCTAGTATTAAAAGTACTGATATACGAGAAGTTTCACCTGAAAAAAAAAAGAAGACCTCCCCTTACCTGAGTTTCCTGGGATTATTTCACACATAAATCACTTGCCCTAGGGGCAAAAGTCTGGTTATTAAGCAATGAGGATAAATCATTGGCTTTATCCTACATGGTTTTTCCAGTAGTCATGCATAGATGTGAGAGTTGGAACATAAAGAAGGCTGAGTGCCAAAGAATTGATGCTTCTGAACTGTGGTGTTGGGGAAGACTCTTGAGAGGGCCTTGGACTGCAAGGAGATCAAATCACTCCATCCTAAAGGAAATCAGTGCTGAATATTCATTGGAAGGATTGATGCTGAAGCTGAAACTCCAATACTTTGGCCACCTGATGTGAAGAGCTGACTCATTGGAAAAGACGCTGATGCTGGGAAAGATTGAAGGCAGGAGGAAAAGGGGACAACAGAGGATGAGATGGTTGGATACATCACTGACTCAATGGACATGAGTTTGAAGAAAGCTCTGGGAGATGGTGAAGGACAGGGAAGCCTGGCGAGTCCATGGGGTCACAAAGAGTTGGACGTGACTGAGCGACTGAACAACAAATAAATCATTGGAGTTACACAGACCATATCTTTGCTGTTCACCTCTCACCAGAAGATAAAATCTGGTCAAGCCAATTACTATAAGCGAACCTTGATAGTGGCAATCCATCCCACGGGCCCCAACTCATCAGCATAACACTGTCATCTAAAAGATCTACAGGAGAACTTCAAGGCCAGTTCTTTGAGACTATACTGGGACCAGGGTCTGTACTATATATCAAGCACATTGAAATACAGATTATCATTCTAAAATTAATAGAGAGAAAAGCACTGAGAGAAGATGACATATTAGAAAAATGATAGGGTATTTGGATTCAGATAGATCTGGTTTTCTCAACTCTATTACCCCTTATTAACAATAATAGCTTGAGTAAGTTTTACCTCTTCGAACCTAAACATACTCACAGAGTGGGAATAACATATCTGAATTAGATATAACATAGTTTACTTCTAGAATTACTAATTATTTCTAACTATTTCTAGAATTAGAAGTAGTATATTGAAAAAATAAATAAAACTCCCATGGAGTGCTTGGTACTTAGCAGGTACTTGATTAGTTAGCGTGATTATTATTACAAGTCTGTGTGACTTAGCGAGGCAGAAAAACTCAAGACAAAATGAGAGTTATTTCTCCTCCATGGGAAATTTGAAAAATTACTTCCTTTAACTGAAAACTCAATTTGATGGGCAGAATACAGCCCTAATTACAGATCTTAATTATGACTTTTACTTCAATCTATTGATAGATCTTACTTGTAAGAAAAAGAAATATGCTTCTCAGAGATATTCCTGAAGGCACTCTTCTATACAATTACAATATGCATATTGAAGAGAACTCACATGTTTGCTCTGAAGTATTTGCTTTCAAAATAACTCAGACATGATTTTCTATCTAAAGTTTTCAAGAAATATAGTATTTCGGGCAAGGCCATTTTTTCTATCAGGGAGTATAAAAACAGTACTTAGAATGATTCAAGAAACCACAAAAAATTATCTGGAAAAATTATTGGCTCTGAAATACTAAACTAAAGCTACAAAATAAAATTTTATACATATTTAACTACATGTCTAAAAAAATGTGGTGCTTCCCAGGTTGCACAGTGGTCAAGAATTCATCTGCCAATGCAGGGGACACAGGATATGCAGGATTCATCCCTGGGTTGGGAAGATCCCTGGAGAAGGAAATGGCAACCCACTCCAGTATTCTTGCCTGGAGAATTCCATGGACAGAGGGGCCTGAGGGGCTACAGTCTATGGGGCCTCAAAAGAGTCAGACACAACTTAGCCAACTAAACAACATACTGAAAAAAGTAACATGGAGATAATTTGGCCTATTTCCATAATGCATTTAAGCTAACTTTTTAAATTTTTACTTTATTCTACTTTATGATACTGTATTGGTTTTGCCATACATCGACATGAATCCACCACAGGTGTATACGAGCTCCCAATCCTGAATCCCCCTCCCACCTCCCACCCCACATAGTCTCTCTGGATCATCCCCGTGCACCAGCCCCAAGCATCCTGCATCAAACATAGACCGGCGCCTCGTTTCTTACATGATAGTATACATGCTTCAGTGCCATTCTCTCAAATCATCGCACCCTCTCCCTCTCCCTCAGAGGCCAAAAGTCCGTTCTATACGTCTGTCTCTTTTGTTGTCTCACATACAGGGTCATCATTACTATCTGTCTAAATTCCATATATATGTGTCAGTATACTATATTGGTGTTTTTCTTTCTGGCTTACTTCACTCTGTATAATAGGCTCCAGTTTCATCCAAGCTAACTTTTAACTGTTAAAAGGTATGGGTATTTTAAGATCATTAAAGTAGGCTCAAAGGATGCAAACCACATTATTAGAAAACCTCAACCAAGGTATAATTGTGCATCAAATTTAATGCTGGGTTCTTGGATGACAAACTGAAATGATAAACATGGTGATTTTTAGCCTCTATTCTTCTAAGAAAAGAAACAACACTAGCTAATCAGAAGAGAAACATTTTCTAAAGCAGTTGAAGCAAAGATGGATTTGTAGAGATCTTTACATAAGGGACAATGAAATACATAACAAAAAGCACCAAGATGTTTTCCATGGAGCCCGTCTGTTTTCAACTGACTCCCTGTAAAAAGTAAAAAGTATTATATTAAAGCACAGTGAATGAAGCAACGTAATAAACAGGAGTTGTAACACGATTAGGAAGGGTGACTTTTCAATTTGATAAAAATAGCATGGAAGATTTAGAAAGAAGAGTAGGCTATTACTTTTAAATATCAATGGTTGCTTGTCCAGTCTCCTCAGAGATACTATATAAAGAGCAACATGAACTATATGTGGTCCCTGGATAGTGCCTGAAACACAAGTATTATGCATTCTTTATTGAAAAATTATCCACGTGTTAAACGGCAAGTGTACAAGTGACAAAAGTATCACAGTTCTGAAAATAAAATAAACCCGTTTGTATTTTGGCTCAAAGTGCATATACCTCCCCTCTTCTACATGTTAGGCAGTATAAATAATTGTAGACAAATTTTTTTCAGAAAGGAACTTTGAGCATAAGTGATCAAAGGAGATGAAAATAAAACCAATATAATTTTAAAAATCAGCAAAAGGAAGGAAGGTGCCTTTCTGAATTTCCTCCTCTCCATCCACCTTCACATTCTACTTTAATTAAATTTGATTCCCTCAAGCACTAGAATTCAAGATAATTATTAAATAGCCCAAATTAGTACTTCTATTTTGTTTTATTAATTAAGATTATTACCCAGTCCACAGGCAACAGGATCCCCAATTCAGCTCCATTATTAGTCCTCATAGCTAAATCCAGGGCCTCCCACTGGGATACAGCAGATTAGAGATTTTACAGTATAATATAAAAAATAATTGTGGGAGATGTTTATTTATTCTAACGGTTTCTACTCTCTTTAAACTCGAGTATTTTGTAATTTCAAAGAGGAAAAAAGAATTCTTTCCACTCTAGATTTTTTTTGTTTTGTTTTGCTTTTACTTTAGAATAGCAAAAGCACAATATTTCGTCTACTACAGAAATAAAACAGGCTTGTGTGGCCAGTCTGGAAAGTGAACTATATTTGGTAGCATTATTACCTTTAGAAAATGAACTCTGAGTCCAAATAGACATTTTTTCAAATGAACTTTGGGCAAATAACTACCCGCATAAATTGGAGTCTACCACTGCTTTCTTTATTCATGACTTTGCTTGCTCACTTACTGAGGAAACATTAATCGATGTCTACTACGCTTCACACTCTGTTCTAGGAGCTAGATACAGGTATTCCCACCACCACCACCAATACACCCATTAAGGAACTCATTGTAGCTGGCTGGGGAAGGGTACATAAAAATTATAAAAATAATCATTCATGGTATGTTTAAGACATTACGGAAGCAGATGAGATGACATGATTAACTCTTTCTGCACAGAATTGGGCAAGTCTTCCAAAGGAAGATCCACTTGAAGTGGACCACTGATAATCAACAGGGGCTTTCCAGGCAGAGGACATTTCAGAAGAATGAAATCCAGAAGCAAGAAATAAGAAGTATAAAGAGTGAGGGTCCTTGGTGTAGGAAGATACAGCTAAAAATGAAGGGCTTTGAAGAGCGTTTAGTCCCTGTACTAAGGCATTTAGAGTTGCTGTTGTAGGTCTCTGGGCTCTATCAGAGGTTTTAGAACACGGGACTTACACAATTAGATCTGCACTTTATAAAGATTAACTGTGGCAACGCCCCAGTAGAATGGAGATACTGCTTAAAACACACATGTGCATAGTATCCTCTGAAAACTGAACATTGACTTCATCACAATAATCCCTCCACTTCCAAATGGGCTTTTATTTAGTGCTGAAACCATCATAATCTTGTAAAGTTTGAGTTTACATAGCAAAGACAGATGGGTTCCCATTGCAGACTCAATATGAAAGCCCAACTCTTCCCATGAAGAACATTAACTTCATGGCTAAGTGGCCTATTTATGACTTTAATTTTAAATACCTTTCTCCATCTGGGAGAAATAGTAATCATTTAATCACAAATTTAAGTGTAAACAGGCATCTTTTTTATTTTAAATCTCTTCTGCCTTTTTCCTCAGTAAAAGGTCATCAGAATAGAATGGCTAGCTCAGGTTCTTATTATCAAGCTTCTCCACACTTATATGCGACCAACGGGGTAGCTGTCCCTCTCTACTGAGGGGTTTCCCAGGTGGCAGTAGTGGTAAAGAACCCTCCTGCAATGCAGGAGATGTAGACACTAGGGATCGATACCTGGGTCCGGAAGATGCCCTGGAGAAGGGCATGACAACCTACTCTAAAATTCTTGCCTGGAGAGTCCCATGGACAGAGGAGCCTGGTGGGCTATGGTCCATGGGGTCGCAAAGAGTCTGCCATGACTGAAGTGACTTTGCTTGCATACATGCTCTCCTTACTGGGCTCCAAGCTGGGCCTCCATCCACCTCTCCCATTTTATTTTTCCAAGGCATTCAGCTTTACCAAAAAATTGAAACATGGCAGAAAGAAGGAAACAGCATTGCAAAAGCTCAACTCGTGGGAAAAGAACCCTTCAACACTGGCCATAAAAGAAACCACAGGAGAACAACCACAGGTAACAAAGAGGGTCCTACAGCACTGCAAACGTGAAGAACAAGAACCAGATGTATCGCCAGGACTTTGCAGCAGCACTATGTACTTTCAGCGCTGAGAAACCAATCAGGACACTAACAGAACCAGAAAGAAAACACACTTCAGTGGGCCAGTAGGTCAAGCCAAACTATTCAGGGCACTTTTGGTAAACAACAAACTAGGCTTTGACCAAGACAGCAAAATAAACAGACTCAAGCCGCTCATTACCACCTGCTGCACACTCCTAGCCCTTCCTGCCCCACCCCGCCCCCAGTTCTCTAACCCTCTCCCTTCACCCTGGAGAATCCAAGATCAATGAGACCTTGACAATGAGAACTCTGAATTTTGACCACTGCTCTCTCGAGCAAAACCTGAAAGGATTTCACCGGGAATTACAGTCCAGAACACTTTCTACTTTTACATTGAAGTTTACACTCTTGTCTGAAAGGGTGCATCACTATTTATTCTGCGCTGACTTCATTTTTTGAGAACACAGTTCTCACCTCCGCTTATTATCAAATCTGTATGTTCAAAATAGTTCAAATTCACTGTATATACAGCCCACAAGAACATAAGTGAGAAACCATCCTCCTCTCAAACCCAAGCCCCTGTGATTAAGTAATAAAACCAAATAACACAGTTGAAAGCCAAGGACAAGACTGAGTTTCAGCGGGCTTTCCCACGTAGAAAGGACCACAGAGTCTCCTTCTTTTTATCACTCTAGCTGTGTATTCCTTACACAAACCTCAAACTAAAGTCCAGATCTGAACAAGTTCAGTTTTCCCCTTACTCCCACTTAAAGGTCTTCCACCAAGAAGATACCCTCTCTAAAGGGTAAGAGGATTTTATTTATCTTAAGGTTTTGTCAATATCTCCGTCCTCCAAGATGTCTAAGGGGAATTCTCTGATAACTCAGTAATGGCTCTAAAGAGAACAGATTTCTCCACTTGCTACCTGAAGGTCAGGCACCCAGGGAAGACAAAAAGGGGAATTGTATTATTAGGCTTTCTTAGAGGTTGAAATATCCCCAGAGAAGAGGAAATATTAAGAAATTTAAAAGGGAGAGTGAGGTCTTAATAAGTCTAATGTGATCTTTATATTTGTTTTCTTTTTCTAATATATTAACTGTGTGTGTTTTATATTTTATGATGCCCAGCCTAACACCAACACCCATTCTTGCCCTTAATGGTTGGTTTTAAGGTCTAATTAGAAGCAGGAGACAGATTGTTTGTATTTAATCTGTCCATCTTCTTCTCAGTAATTGAGCAAAGCTCTTAACTCTACTGTAAATATCCCTGGGTTTCAATTAATTTGTTTGACTTAATAGACATAGCAACACATACTGTTTTACTTATGGATAAGCAGATACTTTGCAACTTTTATACTTCAAATATGCATGATTTATTTACTTCCTCATTTTAGAAAGAGATAATGTCCTTCTAGATTTACCAAAAAAACAGTAAACTATGATGGAAACCGAAATATATTGGAAATGATATTTTAAATGAATTAATATGTGCATTGAGTACAAGGCAGTCTGGGTTTTCCCTATTACTAGCTGGTATTGAAAGAATCCAGAGTAATATTATCTACCCTTATATTTGAAGACTTGTACAAGAAACGCAGTCTGAAGTATTCTTTTTTTTAATGATAACATATTACATATCTCTATCCTCAAAAGAGGTCGGAAACTTCCTCGAAAAGTTTCCTTTTAAAAAATCTAAACAAATTATTTTGGGTGACTGAAAACTCACCAAAGATTCCCAAAGGCTTTGTTTACAATTACAGTATTTACTATTAAAATATACCTCTGAATAGTTGTTATCTAGAAAACTCTCCTGATATAAGACACTAACAGAAACGAGCAGCAGAGAAGGGGGCGGATAGATAGTGAGGGAAGTAAACTGCGGAGTCTATATTCCTTCCTTCTATTTTTAAGCTTAGAAACGCGTACTATCAGCTTGCTCTGTTTTCTTCCTTTTAAAAATAATAAAGGAGCATTGTTCCCCATCATCTGCTTGCACGCGTACGCGCGCGCGCGTACACACACATACCCACACGCTCACACGCTCACACACACACACACTGCACCAGCACGGGATTCCTGCGGTCCCTCCTCGCCCCCTGCAGCCCCCACCCGGGTCTCCCGCAGCTTTGCCTGCAGCCCCCCGGGGCGCAGGCGAGGCCAGGTCCCAGCCCCCCGAAGTCACCCCGGAGCACATCACTCCCCCCAACGCCCC
>SJYV01033389.1:14220-36889 GCA_006410875.1 Neotragus pygmaeus
CCAGGTCACTTACCCTGCTCGGAGCGCACGACACAAGAGGGACGGCGGCTGCTCAGAAGAAAAAGACCCCCGGGACGAGCAGGAAAAAATAAATAAATAAAGCGAGGAAGGCAGTCTCCTTACTTCCCACAACAAGGGGAAGTACTGCGCCCCATGCACTGGGTAGCTCCGCAGCCGCGGTTTCGGAGGAAATGAGCGGCGGCAGAAGGAGCTGTGGCTGGGGTGGAAAGTTGGGGGTGGTTCCCCCCAGCCGCCCACGCCTCGATCCGCTCCCGTCCCCGCCGCAGTCTTGACAGCTCCCCCGGCCTTCGATACCCTCCGAAGCCCAGCCGCCGGTTTCCACCCGGAGCTGGGCTGAGTTGCCACATGCACTTGAGAGATCCTAGCAGTTGCGCACAGAAGAGTCCCAGAAGTTAGAAAGAGTGATTGTGTGTGAATGTGTAAATATACAGTACAAGAGGCTGGAACAACTGAGCGGGGCCAACCCTCAGACGCAGCCCGGGGTTTCAGATTTCATTTGGCAACTGGCAGCTTCAGAAGATTCGAGCCGCACGACGGGGGAGGCAAGAGGAGCCGGGTCCTCGCCCAGCGCCTCTCGGCTGGGTTATCTTAGAGCCTGGGGGACACTGGCGGGGGGCGGGGGGGGGTCCCCGGACTCTCGACAGCCAGACAGAGCCCTGCTTCGGTACCCCCGAGGCTGGTACCCCCGAGGCTGGCTTGACCCGTTTATTTCCTTAGTATCACAGACACACGTTGGTGTGAATCTGGGGCTGTGCGTGCGGAGAAGGGATGCCGAATACATATCCCTTTGCCCCCTAGAAGCTCAGCATGTCTTTGGCCAAACCTCACAAGGTTTTACCTGCTTCTGTCAGCTCTCTGTATAAAATCTTATTTCTTCAATCAGAATTACCTGGGTCATTCAACCTGTATTCCTAGAAATGTTTATTTAGATGAATACTCTCTAGTTAGATCTTTAGAGAAATTCAAAGCATAATTACTTCCTTATCATGGTTAAGAGCTCTCAAAATTACACAGAATAAAAGAAAGAGGATGGAGTAGTAAACATTTTGCTGATACAGTCCCCTCTCCTCCCACCACCAAAAAAAAAAAAAAATTTTAGATCTAGATATTATAGTACTGATTACCTGGAATGCCAACTCAACTATTCAAATACACACACACACACACACACACACATATATATCTGCTTTAAAGTATTTAAAAACCATCACTATGGGTCTCCAGTGATATGGAAGAGCACACATTTAAATTTAGAAACACCAAAAATAAAAATCTATGTGGACACATGTGTTTCTTTTCTTTCTTTCTTTTTTTTTTTTTTCTTTTATCTTTCTTTCTCTGGTTTCTTTCTGGTGATCTGTCTCATCCTGGTTTGATGTCCCACTAGAAAATTTATTTTCTGGTGGAAGAATTCTCAACCATCTAATTAAGCTCGGCAGGGAAAAAATTCTTTGGGTATTTCTTTTTTAAAATGTGTGTTGAATTCCTAACCAGAAGCAGTGTAACTTATTTTCTAATTGGTAGGAATAAATGACCTTCACATGGCTTTACATATTCTACCTGCAGCCTAGCAGATACATGCCAATGGGCAGTTTTAAATGAAAGCTGGAAAATAATGAAATTAACCAAAATGAAATCTGCACACACTTGAGGGTCCCAAGAGCCTCAGGAAGTTGTGTTAATGATTCAAGATTCTGACATTTGGAGAAGACAAGGAAGCTATCACACTGGTAACCTAATTCAGGACATCACAACTACTACCACAAGCAACTTAGAATCAAGACAATACAAAATTGAACTCAACATGATTACTGGGTAGTCCCTAATCCAAAAGTTTAAGACATGCCTCTGTGACACACCCTCACATCTAAGATCTTTGCTTTCACATCTCCTGACCTCTGTCTCCATCCCTTCCAGCTCAGTTCAGTTCAGTCAGTCAGTCGTGTCCAACACTTTGTGAAGTCACGGACTGCAGCACACCAGGATTTCCTGTCCACCACCAACACCCATGTCCACTGAGTCAGCGATGCCATCCAACCATCTCATTCTCCATTGTCCCCTTCTCCTCCTGCCTTCATTCTTTCCCAGCATCAGGGTCTTTTCTAAAGAGTCAGTTCTTCACATCAGGTGGTCAAAGTATTGGAGTTTCAGTTTCAACATCAGTCCTTCCAATGAACACCCAGGACTGATCTCCTTTAGGATGGACTTGGATCTCCTTGCAGTCCAAGGGACTCTCAGGAGTATTCTCCAACACCACAGTTCAAAAGCATCAATTCTTCAGTGCTCAGCTTTCTTTATGGTCCAAATCTCACATCCATATATGACTACCGGAAAAACCATAGCTTTGACTAGATGGACTTTTGTTGGCAAAGTAATGTCTCCACTTTTTAATATGTTGTCTAGGTTGGTCATAGCTTTTTTTCCAAGGAGCAAGTGTCTTTTAATTTCATCTCTGCAGTCACCATTTGCAGTGATTTTGGAGCCCAAGAAAAGAAAGTCTCTGTTTCCACCATCTATTTGCCATGAAGTGATGAGACCGGATGCCATGATCTTAGTTTTTTGAATGTTGAATTTTAAGCAAGTCTTTTCACTCTCCTCTTTCACTTTCATCAAGAGGCTCTTCAGTTCCTTTGCTTTCTACCATAAGGGTAGTATTATCTGCATATCTGAGGTTATTGATATTTCTCCCAGCAATCTTGATTCCAGCTTGTGCTTCATCCAATCTGGCATTTTGCATGATATACTTTGCACATAAGTTAAATAATCAGGGTAACTATATACACCCTTGACGTACTCCTTTGGCAATTGGAACCAGTCTGTTGTTCCATGTTCAGTTATAACTGTTGCTTCTCGACCTGCATACAGATTTCTCAGGAGGCAGGTCAGGTGGTCTGGTATTCCCCCTTCCACCTGACATCATTTCATTGATGTGTATGAAGTATGTGATTATCTTAAGCTAGACAGTACAACTGAAAAATAGGAAGACTGTCACTTGAGAATTAAGCAGCAGGGAAGGTATATCTACCAAAACCCTATCTTCCCCTATCATTTCTCTGCAGAAAGAAAAGTGCCATTGTATTTGTTTTCTAGAAGCTCCTTAGGGATTTAGCAAAGATCTTTGTTACCAATCATATAAACTGAACTAGAAAATGCTTGATTGTCCACAGGACTTAAGTATGTTGTTGTTGTTGTCCAGTTGCTCCGTCACGTCTGATTCTTTGCGACCCCATGGACTGCAGCACGCCAGGCTTCCCGGTCCTTCACCGTCTCCTGGAGTTTGCTCAGACTCATGTCCATTGGGTCGGTTATGCCATCCAACCATCTCATCCTTGGTCACCCCCTTCTCCTCCTGCCATCTTACTTTTCTCTCATTTGTGGATTAATTGGGACTAGAAGACATCTCTCATACAGATTCTAGCAACTTATTTAAAGGAGAAATAAATTTGCAAAGAGGAGACTTCAAAGGTTCTAACTAGGGGAGGATGCCAATGTGATAGACACAGACTCCAGGGGGTGTGGGGTCTGTTATTCAATTCCCAAGGTCTCTGGTGAGAACTTGCCCTGGGTATCACTTAAAGCTGGATTTTGCTAGTCAACTCAATTCGGAGTTAAAGGCATTTCTTTTTCAGACCAACTCTACAGACCTCACAAATGCTTCAAAGGTAAAAGCTAAGTTTCTAGGATTCTAAGTCATATCCTCAAAAGGAGTATAAAAGGTATGCTAGGTTTGAGAAGCTTTACAAGGAGATTTACAAGGGGGATGTGTGATACTTTTAAGACCAGAGGGAGTTCAGGAATCTAGAAAAGAAATAGAAGGAGACAAAGGAGGAGAAGTGTGTGGAGGAGGAGAAGGAGGAAGAGGAGAGAAAGCAGATAATGGTCTTATTATACTTGATCAAGTTGTTTGAATATCAGTATTGCCAGATTTGAGGATAGAAAAATATCCACAGACAAAGCCCCCTAGACACTGTTGCTGTCTTGTCACTTAGTTTAGAATTTCATTAGAGAAACCTTAGCAAGAATTTGTACAATCACTTTAATATTTCAAGTATGTGGGGCCAATAGTACTATAAAACAAGTATGGATTAAAAATGTGTTTTAATGCTCTTTACTAATTTAAAAATTATAAGGTTTCCACAAGATTCCTTGCGAGATTCTTTGAAGATCTTCGCATAGAGTAATGTATTGTCATGTTACCCACTGTCCATTAATAGCAGATACTGGGACTATTTAATTATGTTTTCTTTGGGGAAAACATAAATTCCTAAGAGGGCAAAAAACACAGTAACAAAACTGAATAGTCAAGAATTGCCAAAATCCTAACATTTCCTTCGGGTTGTCACCAACAATGCAGAATTTGTGTGGGTACTGGAATATGCCAAGATATGACTGCAGAATTAAGATAGAAGGCTGTGCTGTAGCACAAGTCTATTTCAAACTTTTAGTGTTCAGGTTGTCTTTTTATTTCCTAGGGGAAGTTTTCTTTTTGGGTGGGGTAGAGTGTGAAATCCAGTTTTTTTGAATCTGTATCTATCACATTGGCATCCACCCCTGGTTAGAACCTTTCAAGTCTCCTGTTTGCAAATTTATTTCTCCTTTAAAATTGCTAGAATCTGCATGAGAGATGTCTTCTAGTCCCAATTAACCCACAAATGAGAGAAAAGTAAGGTGGCAGGAGGAGAAGGGTGTGTCTTAGCTAAATAAAGTAGAGAAAGATTAAAGGAGTTTTGTGCCCACCCTCATCCTAATACTTGGGATCACATGATCTAGGAAAAGGTGTAGCGCTACTACTATTAAAATGTTGGGGCCAAAAAATCCAATCAAATCCCCATGAGTAAGGAGAGAAAGTGCAAAACACACACAGGCACCTGTGGTGGTGGAGTCCTTCCTGCCCCTGTAATTTCATCACCGGTCTGCCCTCAGTCAAGTGCCTTCAAATTGAAGCAACAAGCATGCAATACACCTATGTAGATCCTGAATGGACTAGAGTATCAACCATTACTATAAACTTTTATCTAATGGATTTATTTTTGGTTCCAGCCAGTATCATACTCCACTGTCCCCTATGGGTTAGTTACTGTGTCATATCCAACTCTTGCGACCCTGTGAACACTGCCAGGCTCCTCTGTCCACAGCATTCTTCAGGCAAGAATACTGAAGTGGGTAGCCATTCCCTTCTCTAGGGAATCTTCCTGACCCAAGGAACAAACCCAGGTCTCCCACATTGCGGGCAGATTCTTTACCATCTGAGCCACGAGGAAAACCCCAGGTCTTCAAATTAGATGGTACACACACAGAAAAAATAACCCACGATTACATTCATTTTTAAAATGGTGTTCTTTTTTTTTTGTCTAGTTACAAAATTAATATATGTCCAACTCAGGAAATTGCGGAGCTGCAAAGAAGCATAAAAGAAGAAATCCAAAATTGCCATGATCTCACCATACAGAGAAAAAGTATTATTAATACTTTGAGGATATCTAAAATGTTTATTCACCTCTGTGTGCATGCGTGTGTGTGTGTGTGTTAAATAATGGTTTGGTTCACATTATCAACCAAAGCAAGACTATCTTTGCATGGGCTGCAAATGGAAACCTCAGTTTCCAATTAAAATGGTTTCCTTTTATTCTGTTTAGAGCCAGACTGTGGAATTTACTGGATTATGTTAAAGAGTACAAATTGTGGATTCTTTTCATTCAGGTGTCAGCAGCAGCATCTTCCTATACAAAAGACAGCACAATTCCCCTTTCACACATTACTTATGCTGGTCAAGTGCTTGACAATAATTGTATCATTACATCTTCTATGAGAAGGGAAAACTATCACTCTCCTGCAGACCAATTTTAAGTCCTACTTTAGGTATTAATTTTAGTGTCCTTTCCTACCAAACCTTTTATTCACGTTTCCAAAAAAAATGACAAAAATAACTATTCTCCCTCTTTCTCTCTTGGCTCACCATTTGCTGGAGGTGTTAATGAACAGTGAATTGGCCACAAAACAGGCAGAGATATCAGGAAAAACAGCAGGCAATTTAGATAATTCACAAACTTGAAAATTACTTCCTAAGAAATGACTATTGGTTTTAAGATCTTGCAGTAAAACTGAGAAAAATTTGAAATTAGAATTCTGCTTAAGACATAGAAAAGAAAGATGTCAATTACATAAAGAACAGAGATGGAGATAACTAGTTCTTCAATATTTGAAAAATTACCAAACATAAACTTCCTTAGGAAATCAACAAAAATAATGCGATTTTTGAAAGATTTTCAAAGTAATATTTCATAGTGGTAACCAAAGGGCCATTCAAGATGTGGGCTATTAAGCAGAAAAAAACAAAACAAAACAAAAACTAAACCACACACACACACAAAAACAATAAAACCAAATAGGACTGAAAAATTATTATCCTCTCCTTTTCTGTTCTCAAATTTCTCAATTTCTTTCAAAGTTTATAAATGCTAGCAAGCAAGCTTTTTGCAGGCTTGCTTTGCAAAAGTCGAGAGGTTGGGCTGGGAGTAAGGAATTAACTGTAAGGGTAAGGGTTGAGGCTGAGGAGACGAGGTGGTGAAGTTTCTAAATGCCGAACAGTCTGTCTGTCTTAGATGACTTCAGTGGAAGACACTCTGGTATGTTTTACTCAAGAATGGACAGACCATTGAAAGAGGCTTCTATATGACTCTTGTTGGGAAAATGTCCAATGAGATAGAAACAGAAGCACCAAGATTTCATTCAACCCAAGACTAATTCATTTTCAAGGAAGAAAGATGCTTATAGATGGGACATCAGATGAGCTATTCTCTTGAACTTGGGGAAAGTGATTCCAAGTTCTCCAAGAAAGAGATTTTCAAAAAAAAATTAAACAAAAGTCAAAAACTTAGACCACCCTTTGGGGAGCCCAATAAAATAATTTTAAGATTCACTTAGAGAAATCCTCTCCTGTCTGGGTTGGAGAAGGTGCTCAGCATCTGTGAAAGCATCAGCAGCAATTACAAGATCAGACCCAGCTGTGCCTTCAAGGTCCAACAATGGAGCAGATTCGGCCACCAGGAAAGAGAGTGGACGGCAGAACTGAGATCTACAGCAGAGAAATATCAATAACTCCCAAAGAGAGGACCTCCAGACCCTGTGAGGGGTAGGTGGGAGGCCCAGGGTAATGACGGTTTCCACTGATCCTTCTGAGTAGAGACTCAGAGCCGAAGTCTAAAGCTTAGACTACAGTCATGTAAACATTCACTCTCAATGTAAATGTTTACCCATGTTCCTGCCTAAGTCCTTTTAAATGTTGTAGATACTCAAATTCTAACACGAGGAATTAGAAATTCAGTGTAGTTAAGCCCAATATTGGAAATTTTATGAAGAAAAATAATATTGGGAGAATGAAAAATTTTAAAATGTAGATATTAACAGTTTCTATGTACACAGGTGCTTTCTTTATATGGTTGAAAGCATTAAGAGTTCAGTTCCTCAGTCGTGTCCGACTTTGCAATCCCATGAACTGCAGCACTCCAGGCTTCCTTGTCCATCACCAACTCCCAAAGCTTGCTCAAACTCATATCCATTGAGTCGGTGATGCCATCCAACCTTCTCATCCTCTGTCATCCCCTTCTCCTCCTGCCTTCAATCTTTCCCAGCATCAGGGTCTTTTCCAAAAAAGTCACCTCTTTGCATCAGGTGGCCAAAGTTTTGGAGTTTCAACTTCAGCATCAGTCCTTCCAATGAATATTCAGGACTGATTTCCTTTAGGATTGACTGGTTTAATCTTGCAGTCTAAGGGACTCTCAAGAGTTTTCTCCAACACCACAGTTCAAAAGCAGCAATTCCTCAGTGTTCAGCTTTCTTTATGGACCAACTCTCACATCCATACTTGACTACTGGAAAAACCATAGCTTTGACTGGACAGGCCTTTGTTGCAAAGTAATTTCTCTGCTTTTTAATATGCTGTCTAGGTTGGTCATAGCTTTTCTTCCAAGGAACAAGTGTCTTTTAATTTCATGGCTGCAGTCACCATCTGTAGTGATTTTGGAGCCCAAACAAATGAAGTTTCTCACTGTTTCCATTGTTTCCCCATCTATTTGAAAGCATTACACTCTTCCCAAATGTGAGACCTGGGCAGAATGCAAAGTCAATTCAGGCTTTATCTGTGCCCCCATGAAATTCATATACAATCACTGAGAAGGAGGGAACCTAAAAGTTTAGAGTAAATGTTTCCTTTTCCTTGAAGTTCAGGCAGAAATGATGCTACAATACATTTATTCTTGGCTCAGATCAAGCCTCAGAAAGTTGCTGGCATCATCTTCAGAGGCAAACAAAAGGCTTATTCTTTCATATGCTAATGTTACACCATTATTTTAGACAGACACTAGCCTTCACTTTGGTATATAAAGATGCATTGATGTACTTTATATTTTTTCTCATTTGTTCTCTAAATTCTCAATGCACTACCGTATAGACCAGAAGACAATGAATGTATTTAATGTGAAAACTGTCCAGGTACTTACCAAGCAGGTCTTTCTTAACATTCATTACACTGTGCATGAAGAGACAATAAGAGAAAAATCACTCACTATTTATAAGCAAATAATAGAAATTTAGTGATAATATCAAATGCTTGAAAGTCAGTTTACAAACATTAAAATAGTTTCTGAGTTGAACATTCCATGAGGAAAGCATAAAGTAACAACAAATTCCTTTTATCTTAACCATTAGCTTTAATCGCTTATCAAATTCTGGCAACCCCCTCCAGTATTCTTGCCTGGGAAATCCCATGGACAGAGGAACCGGATGGGCTACAGTCCCTGGGGTTGTAAAGGTCTGACATGACTAAGCACACATAGACACACGGCATTTGGCTTGAAATTTCCCACAGTTACTTAACCCAAACTTGACAATATTTAGATAAATGTAATCTGTAGGTTAAAAGTAATTCAAAAGTTACCCTTCTTCTCCTGTGTCTGCTTTTCTTTTAAAGGATCATTGTTAAAATGTCTCTTTCATTCGGCCTGTTATAAAATTAATATTCTAAAGCAAACATTAAGTTTAAGCTACCTGCCATGTGTAAAATGACTTATTAATTTCTCATGATGTGCTTCATTGGGTTTTAAGAATAGAATCAAATGGGTATCTAAAATAATCATATATTTTTCACATAAAGATTATATTAATTTAAAATTTTTGAGACTAAGGATTTATGTTTTTTCAATGAAAGGAAGATTACAGCAATGTTGATCTTTCATTTTATTAATGAAAAAGTTAACTTTAGAACTAAAATGTTTGTCTAAATGTAGGCTTTTCTGCACATAGCTCCTTTTAATAGGTTGTCATATTCAGAAGTTATTTTGCAAGGAAAATCACCTAAACATAAAGTCCTGTAGGCCAAAAAGTACTCTCAACACATAGGGGACTTTTTCTGCTGCCTTCTGATGCCTACATCTATGTTTCTTGTCAAGATTCCTGGGAGAAATATCAATAAGCTCAGATGTGCAGATGACACGACCCTTGTGGCAAAAAGCGAAGAAGAACTAACTAAAGAGCATCTTGATGAAAGTGAAAGAGGAGATTGAAAAAGTTGCTTAAAGCTCAACATTCAGAAAACTAAGATCATGGCAAATAGATGGAGAAATAATGGAAACAGAGAGAGATTTTATTTTCTTGGGCTCCAAATTCACTGCAGATGGTGACTGCAGCCATGAAATTAAAAGATGCTAGCTCCTTGGAAGAAAAGCTATGACCAACCTAGACAGCATATTAAAGAACAGAGATATTACTTTGCCAACAAAGGTCCGTCTAGTCAAAGCAATGGTGTTTCCAGTAGTCATGTATGGGTGTGAGAGTCATGTATGGATGAGAGAGCACTGAAGAATTGATGCTTTTGAACTGTGGTGTTGGAGAAAACTCTTGAGAGTCCCTTGGACTGCAAGGAGATCCAACCAGTCCATCCTGAAGGAAATCAGTCCTGAATATTCACTGGAAAGAATGATATTAAAGCTGAAACTCCAACACTTTGGCCACCTGATGCAAAGAACTGACTCATTAGAAAAGACCCTGATGCTGGGAGGGATTGGGGGCAGGAGGAGAAGGGGACGACAGAGGATGAGACGGTCAGATGACATCACCAACTCGATGGACATGAGATTGAGTAAGCTCTGGGTGTTGGTGATGGACAGGGAAGCCTGGCAAGCTGCAGACCACTGAGTTGCAAAGAGTTGGACATGACCGAATGACTGATCTGAACTGAACTGAATGCACATAAGGTATTACTTGACCCATATTGACTTTGTAATTACTGTTTCTGAAATACTATATAATTTTGTATAATAAATGTAGATAGACATATTAATAATAAAAATTTTGCATTTGCACTTTATTGAGGTAAGATTAATTACCTTATGGTTGCATTTATATTTAATAGCTGCAGAAATACCCCTTGAAAATAGCCAATTCCGGGGAGAAGTCACTATGCTCAATGTAAGCTAACAGTCCAAGAACACACAGCTTTGTGATAACCTAGGACAGCATGACAAATTTATGTGATTAATACTAATAATCATAATAAATAAGTAATAATAAATATAATAAAACAACTAATGAACTTTAACAAGTCAATCTATATATATTTATCAGTAATCTGTGTAGGTTTTGAGTAGTCATGAAGCTTTAATTTAAAAAGTGAAGTATTTACTTTAAAGCTTGAAATAAGATTATAAATTACCTACACTGAGTGATGTTTACTAATATTATTGGTCATTCTTAGACATAATAAATTTGAGATTTATTTACCTGTATAAATAGCTTTTTAAGTATTCATGACATAAAGTCTCAATATCCAAAGATTAGGGTTGAAGAGTAAGTATCCAGCTTCATTCTTGATTTAGTTTATATTTTCTTCCAAATAGAAACACACACACACACACACATACACACACAAAAATAGAACTTTGTGATAAGTTAAAGGCAAAACATTCTTATAGAAAGAGAAGGCAGATGACAAATGTGTTGATATCTACATAGTAACCCAGTCTTCTCTTTCCTAACCTCCTGTTGAGATTGACATCCCAAGAAATTGCAGAAACATGGGAGCCTATCTCATTTCACTCCAGATTTCCAATACCAATGGCCTTATCCTGGGGGAGAGAAAGAAAGGGAAGGACAAAAATATAGCAGCTTTGTCTGAGAACTAAAATATCATAGGCTCAAACAAAATCTCACTAATACTTCCTCTATTTATATAGAAGTTGTGACTAACAAAATGCAAATTGCTGCTGAAACCATAAAACTTTGTGTCATGATGCCTTTTATTAATCAATAGGATTCTAAAAATACAACCACTTACATGTAAGGAGACTTTTAAATATTTTCATGTTTATGGAGTCCCCAGTTGTTGGGAAAAGACTGGGGACTCTCACCTTAGAATTTTCCCTCTTTTCTAGTGTCACCATTGTTCTTTGGAAGAATTGTGCAGAGAGAGATAACACACACGGATGGTAACTACTCTTCTCAAATACCACACACAGCATTCATAACACAATTCATTGCAGAGCATATTTCGAGTCCACAGTCTAAATTTCCTGCTACTACCGTTCTACAAACAGGGACATGAAAGAAATGTGCATAATAGATTTCTTATGAAAATTATTGAGCTGGTTTCAAAATAACTTAATTATTATTGCTACCTTTAATGGAACTCATTAAAATGGCTGTCATGAGTCTATAGAGATGGTTCCACTATAATTCAGTTTTAATTAACTTGATCATTATTTTTAACTATGCTAATAAACAAGCTATGCTACA
The DNA here is from genome assembly GCA_006410875.1 of Neotragus pygmaeus. Taxonomy (NCBI): domain Eukaryota; kingdom Metazoa; phylum Chordata; class Mammalia; order Artiodactyla; family Bovidae; genus Neotragus; species Neotragus pygmaeus. Next base: position 26,029 of record SJYV01033389.1, read on the forward strand.
ATCTCATCTTAACCTTGGATCTTTCAGCACAGAATTTAGAGATTTAAACCCTTTTCTTTCTGTTTTAAATTGCTGTAGTGATACTGAACAAATTACATTATTAAAATTGACTGCTTCCCGTTATCATCAATTAGTCTTTCATTAGCAACCGTCAATATATTTATGTTGCAAGAAGATTTCAACTGCTCTCCTGCCTGGCCTCCACTAGCTTTATATTGCAGGACACAAGGGCTCTGACATGAACAGTGCATATATTGATGTTTGTGTCATGTAAGTAAAAAACTTCAAACATTTTAAAATATATCATGGACCTGTAAGCATTTGAGGTATTTTGGAGATAATGGAGGTATTTTTCATTGTTTAAAAATGAAAGTGTTCAAGTCTCATAGTTCAATATGCAATGCCACCTGTGTGTGTATGTTTAGTCATTAGGTCATATCTGACCCTGCAGTCCCATGGACTGCAGCACGCCTGGCTCCCTTATCATTTACTGTATCCTGGAGTTTGCTCAAATTCATATCCATTGAGTTAGTCACGCTATCTAACCATCTCATCCTCTGCCACCCCCTTCTCCTTTTGCCATCAACCTTTCTCAGCATCAGACAGGTCTTTTCCAACGAGTAGGCTCTTCACATTAGGTGGCCAAAGTATTAGAGCTTCACCTAGACTACTATTAATAATATGATTCTATGAGGCTATCAACCTTCTTGTTTAACTTACATACAGAGTATATCATGAAAAATGCTGGGGTGGAAGAAGCACAAGCTGGAATCAAGATTGCCAGGAGAAATATCAGTAACTTCAGATATGCAGATGACACACCATTATGGCAGAAAGTGAAGAACTAAAGAGCCTCTTGGTGAAAGTGAAAGAGGAGAGTGAAACAGTTGGCTTAAAGCTCAACATTCAGAAGATGAAGATCATGGTATCTTGTCCCATCACTTCATGGCAAATAGATGGGGAAACAGTGGAAACAGTGACAGACTTTATTTTGAGGGGCTTCAAAATCACTGCAGATGGTGAGTGCAGCCATGAAATTAAAAGACACTTGCTCCTTGGAAGGAAAGTTATGACCAACCTAGACAGCATATTTAAAATCAGACACATTACTTTTCTGACAAAGGTCCATGTAGTCAAAGCTATGGTTTTTCCAGGAGTCATGTATGGATGTGGGAGGTGGACTATAAAGAAAGCTGAGTGCTGAAGAATTGATGCTTTTGAACTGTGGTGTTGGAGAAGATACTTGAGAGGTTCTTGGACTGCAAAGAGATCAAACCAGTCAATCCTAAAGGACATCAGTCCTGAATATTCATTGGAAGGATGATGCTGAAGCTGAAACTCCAATACTTTGGCCACCTGATACAAAGAACTCACTCATTTGAAAAGACCCTGATGCTGGGAAAGATTGAAAGCAGAAGGAGGGGACGACAGAGGATGAGATGGTTGGATGGCATCACTGACTCAATGGACATGAGTTTGAGTAAGCTCTGGGAGTTGGTGATGGACAGGGAAGCCTGGCATAGTGCAGTCTATGGGGTTGCAAAGAGTCAGACACAACTGAGCGGCTGAACTGAACTGATGAGATTGGGAAAACTACACAAATCTTCACAGGTGCTTTACTCAATGGAATTGTAAAGGGTGGAGCCAAGAGGCTGGAAAAATATACTGCAAAAATGCCATCCACTAAGTGAAGTGACTTCCTAGAAACTCCTAACAGGAAGCCAACCCACTTATTCTATAACAACCATGGATTTTCCCTGAAGATCCTTATTTTTTGTTAATTTTGGCATCAGTTTATTCATAAGTCTTTTCCTCACTTGCTGGCTGACCTCCTGCCACTATATATAGCCACTATATATGACCTCCTGCCACCACACACACACACACACACACACACACACACACACACATATATATAATGCTCTAGTAACAGATACAAGTCTTGTTTGGTCCTTATTAAATGGCATTCTTCTCACCAGGGATTTACTGATGAAATATCAGCTCCTGTCCCTCCGCCCATTCATCCCATTGGTGTGTGTTCTTCAGCTGAGAGTCATTAGCGTCGTGATGGTACTTCACAGAACACAAAACATGGATATAAAATGAATTATTGCATGTGAACCAAAAAGCACAGCGCCTGACATAGTTAACAAATAAGAGGTCTTAGTATTCCTATGAGTCAGGCTTGGTCATCTTCCATCGAGTCTCTGCCATCTTTACCGGCAGCAAACACTCATGAATGAACACTCATCCCCAGTGCTCTCTGAGACCTTGACCCTCATGACTCCCACAGATGTGACATTACAGAATCAAGATGGCCACTCCATTCAATATGAACATTTGTGATAAACACTGGGAAAGACGAAGATTTCAGACAAAAAAGTCAGGAAGATGTTCTATGGAAAGCTGACAAGTTGAGTCAAGTAACACATATCTAGTCTGAAAAAAAAGAAAAACATGATGCTATCCAGCTTCCCAATTAGCTGTCTAGCCAAATTGCTAATTGAATTTCCCATCCTATCCTTGGAATTCCTTTACTTTCCTTTTTTGTTGATCTTTTCTCTATCACTTATCTCTGTTTTATACACAACCAAAATAACCTAGAGCAGTCTATAGAGCCAGGCAAAGGACTGCTGAAGACAAAGGGGGAGCAAGATGGCAGTCCTGTCTCCTTCTCTCTTTGAGCCTCTCTGAGACTTCCCACTTTCACAATAGAATGCCCACTCTGACTTCTGGATGGAATGTCTAGGATGGTTTTCTTTATGAAAACTGATTCTGTCTTCACTCTTAAATGAAGATGAGTTTTAATTCAGCCTGTTATGTACCTAAAACCTAGTGTGAGAAGTGGCTGTGGCCACAGTTCCCACCCAGTAACTTCAGAGGTGGGTCTGACTGATGTAGACAAAGAACACACGCTCTTCCCTGAGAGTAAGAGAGGACCAGAACTAGACCTGAAAAGGTGATTTTTCCCGGCCAGTTTTCCATTTTTGCTAAAAAAACAAAAACACAAGCTTATCTACTAATTTCAGAGACAAAGGATAAAGACCAAAGTTTCAGAGACTTTGCTGTGTTACAGTCCACAGGGAAGAAGAGAAATCCTGGCTGAAAGGAAAGGCTATTTGTGGTTACAAAGAAAAAGCAAAGATCAACAGAGAGCAGGAAAACGAGGTAGGAAGCAAGCCCCAAATGCAGCAGGATCCTGGGTGACGCTGACTTGGCTCCGGGTTGCTTCTCCTCTGGCCAGCTCACAGCTGGAAGAGCCCTCAGCTTAAATAGTTAGTAGCCAGAGGGCTAGGAGGACTGGAAGCAAGCTAACCTGGAGCCCTTTTACAGCAGCAGGTAATATATCCCTAACAACTTTGATTGAACTTACGGTACCTTTTCATATAACTATTTTTCACGTGGTGGATAGGTCTTAGAGCATTTCTGTTAGATGGAACTGTATTTATATGATGAGATACTACCTTTGAAATACTAATCAGTGCATTTTTATTTCTAGGATTCTCTTTTCCCCTGTGCCTTCAATCTATCAGTTCACTTGTTTCAGGCAAAGGGCAGCACAGGGAAAATGATGAAAAACAGCAGCAATGAAAAATAGATATAGATATAGATATAAAGGTATAGATTAAATGGGAAGGAAATCTAAGGAAGAGGGGATATATGTATAGGTGTGAGCAATTCACTTTGCTGTACAGCAGAAATTAATACAATGTTGTAAAGCAACTATACTCTTAAAAAAAAAAGTCTATGGCTTAGGCCAGGCTGTAGGCTTCAACTGGCATAGGACTGGTTCAGTTCAGTTCAGCTCAGTGGCTCAGTCGTGTCCGACTCTTTGCAACCCCATGGACTGCAGCACTCCAGGACTCCCTGTCCATCACCAACTCCTGGAGTTTTACAAATAGGCAATAGACTTGGTGAGAATACCTTGTGATTTAGAGACAGTTTCTTCCCTGGTGGCTCAGCTCGTAAAGAATTTGCCTACAGTGCAGGAGACCTGGGTTTGATCCCTGGGTCGGGAAGATTCCCTGGAAAAGGGGAAGGCTACCCACTCCAGTGTTCTGGCCTGGAGTGTTCCAGGGAATGTATAGTCCATAGAGTTGCAAAGAGTCAGACACGACCGTGTGACTTTCACCCTTCACTCTAGTCTAGAAAGAAGTTCTCCATGTGGAGAAATAGAGCGGATGAAGGAGATGTGTTAAGAGGATGAGAGACAAAGGAAAGAGACGTAGAGCAACACACAGACTTGGGCAAAGACATGCTCTGAGACCTCTGAGCACGCATCTCAGCGATCACGTCCACTGCTTCCATCCAGGAGTTGTGCGGGAAGTGAGCCACAGAGGGTCCAGAGTCCACCCCGGTAAACAAAGGATACCGTGCATGCAGAGAAGCTGTGCTAATCTCTCCCTTAGATAGCCCATCAGCCCCTATCCTTCCAACAGAAAAAGTGACCATCTGTATAAGAGTTTGCTTAGTTCCTGTGTTGTCTTATACTACTTTGCAGATAGTCAACCTCCTTTCAACCCTAAACTTGTCAATAGGCAACAAGGGCCACACTAAAAGGTAAAACTGTCCTGGAAAATTGAAGAGAAGTGGTTAGAGGGAGTGCCCTCCCAAACTGATGCAACGTTATGTTTAGCTACCTTCACGGGTAAAGTCAGATAGTGTGATTATGCTAAGTTTTATTTTCATGCTAAGAGTTTTTACTTCGTTCTAGGATACTGAAGGGTATAAGCAAGAAATCAACATGGTCAAATTTGTTTACAGAGCAGCAGCCATGTAAAGAATGGAGAGAGGATGTGGGTTACTAACATTTATTATTATGAAGGAAACATTTCATTCTAACAGTCTTGGTAGACATTTTGTGTATATTGTCTCACTTGATTGTTTAACCAAAGGTATGAAATTGAGAGATGTAAGTGACATGTCTTAAGTTACTTAGGGAATAAGCAAAATGTTCTGGGTTGAGAAACTAAATCTACCTAATTGCTAACATTCTTTCTTTTAGTTCTTGTCTTATTCCAACTTCCCCAAACCTGATTTAAAAACAGCTGTTAATATCACAAAATTGGGGCTTGGATGTCATGCACATCGGTCATACTATTCTTCGTTTCCAGTTTTAAATGAAACCCCTTAAATCCTATTTCTTGTTACCAACAATGATCAAATTAGTAGTGAATTCTTACAGCACAGGGAATTCTGCTCAGTGTTATGTGGAAGCTAGATGGGAGAAAGTTTAGGGGAAAATGGATACATATATATGGAGCTGAGTCCCTTTACTCTCCACCTGAAACTATCACAATGATGTTAATCAGCTATACGCCAATATAAAATTAAAAGTTGTAAAAAAATAAAGCTCATATGCTTAAACCTTAAGGCAAAAAAGGTAGTGAGATCTTAGATGGTAATGTCTTCTCATACCCAAATCCAGCCCTCTTCAAGATTATGAATCAGATACACGAAAGACTGAAATCCACATGATGAAATGCCATAGAGAAAACTGCAGCAGGCAGCCATACCCAGAAGGAAAGACCGATTTTACAACGATCCTCTTGAAGAGGATACAGTCATCACAGGCAGACAATTCTGACATTTAATCACCTGAAAAGCAAACTTGCTCTCTATATTTATGAGTGGCAGCAGATCAAGGATTAGGACTTTGTGACCAGGAAGCAGTCTCCATGTGAACTGTTAATGAAAAAAGTAGGCAGTAGGTGAGTCCAAATTCAAGTAAGCAAACATCCAAGAGCAGAGGATGTAAGAAGTTCAAAGTCCATACAAACAATAAGCACTCAGGAGATCCTTATGAGTGGTCTGAGCAGTTAAATGCATGAAGTCAACAAGCCAGGAAAGGAAAATTCATGTGGCATTGCAGGAGGCAGAAACTAGCAGGCAGAATAGATGCCCAGCCTTTGACATGGAGAGAATGCTTTGAGAAAGAGACAGTTGGCCCTCTCCCCTTCACCCTGAAATTCTTCATGTACGCCTGGAAATAGTCACTGGAGATGGGGTCCTTGAGAGTATAGAATGGAGACAGCAGTCATGCAGAATATAAGGGAAGACCATTTAGTACTTACTGAGCTTGAAATAGTCAATAAAACGTTGTCAATGAAGGCTAGACTACCTGTCACAATATGCCAATATCATTACCTGCATATGAAAGGTTCAATAAATAGATGTTAACACTGCATATTGGATAGTTTTGTGGTTAATTCTAGACCCATCTGCAAACCTTCATTTTTAAAAAATTTATTTGGAAAGACAGGACTGGAAACCTAACCCAGGAAGAGAGAAAGTATTATTTAATACTCACTACTGCTTACTCCTTGGAAGAAAAGTTATGACCAACCTAGATAGCATATTGAAAAGCAGAGACATTACTTTGCCAACAAAGGTCCATCTACTCAAGGCTATGGTTTTTCCAGTGGTCATATATGGATGCGAGAGTTGGATTGTGAAGAAAGCTGAGTGCCGAAGAATTGATGCTTTTGAACTGTGGTGTTGGAGAAGACCCTTGAGAGTCCCTTGGCCTGCAAGGAGATCCAACCAGTCCATCCTAAAGGAGATTAGCCTTGGGTGTTCTTTGGAAGGAATGATGCTAAAGCTGAAACTCCAGTATTTGGTTGCCTCACGCGAAGAGTTGACTCATTGGAAAAGACTCTGGTGGTGGGAAGGATTGGAGGCAGGAGGAGAAGGGGACAACAGAGGATGAGATGGCTGGATGGCATCACTGACTTGATGGACGCAAGTCTGAGTGAACTCTGGGAGATGGTGATGGACAGGGAGGCCTGGCATGCTGCGATTCATGAGGTTGCAAACAGTCAGACGTGACTGAGTGACTGAACTAAGCTGCCTGTAAATCAGGCATCCCATTGGCAGTAGTGGTAAAGAAACCACCTGCCAATGTAGGAGACACAAGAGACACAGATTCAATCCTTGGGTTGGGAAGATCCCCTGGGTAAGATCCCCTACCCATTCCAGTAGTCTTGTCTGAGCAGCCCCATGGACAGAGGAGCCAGGCAGGCTACAGTCCCTAGGGTGGCAAAGAGTTGGACATGATTGTAGCAACTCAGCACATCTATAAATCAGTTGTGCAGTAGGGAAGAGGTTCTAAGGAGAAATTTGAAGTGTGTTTCCATTGTGTATGGGACATGCTGGAGAGTCTTAGAATAAGTAAAGACTTGATTTTACCTGTCGGTGTCTGTTCTTCAAAGGAGAATGTTGTCCACATTGCTAGGTTCCCACTACCGGAAAACAAGATCATCTCCAATGACCACAAGGCCAAAAGGCAGGGAGCAGGTGAGAGGGAAACAAACTAGTACGGGGGGCTTCACACATGTTTCAGCCTAAAGAAGGGTTTATGGTCAATGCAGCTCTAAAGATATGGAAGGTTAGCTCAGCTATATTTTTCCCCCTTTTGATAGCATCCTTAGAATTAGAAAACTTTACTTTCCTGCTGGAGCCAAAAGAGCAAAGGGAAGAACTAGCTTTGAACAATAACGTGTTATTCATGACTAACAAGACACTTGTCATGCACTTACTCTGCAACACTCTCTGCCTTCTCCTCCTATCACAGACAGCATCATTGCAGACAAACCACTCAACAAGATAGTAGGATTTGTTGTTCAGTTCAGTTTCTCAGAAGTATCTGACTCTTTGTGACCTGATGGACTGCAGCACACTAGGCTTCCCTGTCCATCACCAACTCCCAGAGCTTGCTCAAACTCACGTCCTTCTGATTGGTGATGCCATCCAACCATTTCATCCTCTGTCGTCCCCTTCTCCTCCTGCCTTCAATCTTTTCCAGCATCAGGGTCTTTTCCAGGATTTGTTGTGGTTTATGTGAGAAGGGATTTTTGTTGTATGACTGGCCTGGAGAAAGTGTGGGTGTGACACAGAATAAAGTGGCAGAAATGGCCATACACAAGAAGACAACAATACCAACTGAGAAAATGTCGGGGTCTGATTGATTTTAGTTCCCTCTCTCAGAGCTTCTCATGCTGGGAGCTTTCCTCTACCCCTATGCTGGAGGGGAGGAATGTGTGTTTTGGACAAAAGGGCAAGTCCATTCACACAAACTTAACTTTTGTCTCAACAAGACTAAAATATCTCCTTAAAGACAACGGCATTGACACATTTGTTCTGAGGCCTCTACTTGCCTATCAAAATTATGACTACACATAATTATGAGTGTACACAATTTTGAGTACACACAATTATGAGTACACAAAATTATGAGTACACAGTTGGCTCTCTAATGTAAAGTCATGGGTGATTGATGTCATGCATGAGTGTATTAATGCCTGAGAGTGGTAGAGAGGGGTATATAATTCTTTCAAACTTCCATGAAATATATGGGCTCTTATAAGTTAATGCATGCAAAGAACTTCATCAGTACCATTTTAATAGATTCTGTTCAGTTCTGTTCAGTTCAGTTCAGTTGCTCAGTCATGTCCGACTCTTTGCAACCCTATGAATTGCAGCACGTCAGGCCTCCCTGTCCATCACCAACTCCCGGAGTTCTCTCAGACTCAAGTCCATCGAGTCAGTGATGCCATCCAGCCATCTCATCCTCAGTCGTCCCCTTCTCCTCCTGCCCCCAATCCCTCCCAGCATCAGAGTCTTTTCCAATGAGTCAACTCTTTGCATGAGGTGGCCAAAGTAGTGGAGTTTCAGCTTCAGCATCATTCCTTCCAAAGAAATCCCAGGGTTGATCTCCTTCAGAATGGACTGGTTGGATCTCCTTACAGTCCAAGGGACTCTCAAGAATCTTCTCCAACACCACAGTTCAAAAGCATCAATTCTTCAGCACTCAGCCTTCTTCACAGTCCAACTCTCACATCCATNATGAGATGGCTGGATGGCATCACTGACTTGATGGACGCAAGTCTGAGTGAACTCTGGGAGATGGTGATGGACAGGGAGGCCTGGCATGCTGCGATTCATGAGGTTGCAAACAGTCAGACGTGACTGAGTGACTGAACTAAGCTGCCTGTAAATCAGGCATCCCATTGGCAGTAGTGGTAAAGAAACCACCTGCCAATGTAGGAGACACAAGAGACACAGATTCAATCCTTGGGTTGGGAAGATCCCCTGGGTAAGATCCCCTACCCATTCCAGTAGTCTTGTCTGAGCAGCCCCATGGACAGAGGAGCCAGGCAGGCTACAGTCCCTAGGGTGGCAAAGAGTTGGACATGATTGTAGCAACTCAGCACATCTATAAATCAGTTGTGCAGTAGGGAAGAGGTTCTAAGGAGAAATTTGAAGTGTGTTTCCATTGTGTATGGGACATGCTGGAGAGTCTTAGAATAAGTAAAGACTTGATTTTACCTGTCGGTGTCTGTTCTTCAAAGGAGAATGTTGTCCACATTGCTAGGTTCCCACTACCGGAAAACAAGATCATCTCCAATGACCACAAGGCCAAAAGGCAGGGAGCAGGTGAGAGGGAAACAAACTAGTACGGGGGGCTTCACACATGTTTCAGCCTAAAGAAGGGTTTATGGTCAATGCAGCTCTAAAGATATGGAAGGTTAGCTCAGCTATATTTTTCCCCCTTTTGATAGCATCCTTAGAATTAGAAAACTTTACTTTCCTACTGGAGCCAAAAGAGCAAAGGGAAGAACTAGCTTTGAACAATAACGTGTTATTCATGACTAACAAGACACTTGTCATGCACTTACTCTGCAACACTCTCTGCCTTCTCCTCCTATCACAGACAGCATCATTGCAGACAAACCACTCAACAAGATAGTAGGATTTGTTGTTCAGTTCAGTTTCTCAGAAGTATCTGACTCTTTGTGACCTGATGGACTGCAGCACACTAGGCTTCCCTGTCCATCACCAACTCCCAGAGCTTGCTCAAACTCACGTCCTTCTGATTGGTGATGCCATCCAACCATTTCATCCTCTGTCGTCCCCTTCTCCTCCTGCCTTCAATCTTTTCCAGCATCAGGGTCTTTTCCAGGATTTGTTGTGGTTTATGTGAGAAGGGATTTTTGTTGTATGACTGGCCTGGAGAAAGTGTGNACCATTTCATCCTCTGTCGTCCCCTTCTCCTCCTGCCTTCAATCTTTTCCAGCATCAGGGTCTTTTCCAGGATTTGTTGTGGTTTATGTGAGAAGGGATTTTTGTTGTATGACTGGCCTGGAGAAAGTGTGGGTGTGACACAGAATAAAGTGGCAGAAATGGCCATACACAAGAAGACAACAATACCAACTGAGAAAATGTCGGGGTCTGATTGATTTTAGTTCCCTCTCTCAGAGCTTCTCATGCTGGGAGCTTTCCTCTACCCCTATGCTGGAGGGGAGGAATGTGTGTTTTGGACAAAAGGGCAAGTCCATTCACACAAACTTAACTTTTGTCTCAACAAGACTAAAATATCTCCTTAAAGACAACGGCATTGACACATTTGTTCTGAGGCCTCTACTTGCCTATCAAAATTATGACTACACATAATTATGAGTGTACACAATTTTGAGTACACACAATTATGAGTACACAAAATTATGAGTACACAGTTGGCTCTCTAATGTAAAGTCATGGGTGATTGATGTCATGCATGAGTGTATTAATGCCTGAGAGTGGTAGAGAGGGGTATATAATTCTTTCAAACTTCCATGAAATATATGGGCTCTTATAAGTTAATGCATGCAAAGAACTTCATCAGTACCATTTTAATAGATTCTGTTCAGTTCTGTTCAGTTCAGTTCAGTTGCTCAGTCATGTCCGACTCTTTGCAACCCTATGAATTGCAGCACGTCAGGCCTCCCTGTCCATCACCAACTCCCGGAGTTCTCTCAGACTCAAGTCCATCGAGTCAGTGATGCCATCCAGCCATCTCATCCTCAGTCGTCCCCTTCTCCTC
>SJYV01033394.1:0-23577 GCA_006410875.1 Neotragus pygmaeus
TCATAATTCTTGTGTTCAAGTAACCCTTATTTTAATTAATAATGGCCCCAAAGTGCAAGAGTGCAAGATGCTGGGAATTTGGTTATGACAAAGAGAAGCTACAAAGTGCTTTCTTTAATTGGAACAGTCGAAAGTCCTATAAGGTAAGGGAAAAAAGCCTGTATGATGAAATTGCTAAGATCTATGATAAGAATGAATCTTCATTCCATGAAATTGTGAAAAAGGAAAAATAAATTCCTAGTAGTTTTGCTGTTGTACCTCAAATCGCAAAAGCCATGGCCACAGTACGTAATAAGTGTTTAGTTAAGATGGAAAAAGACATTAAATTTGTACAATAAGCTATTTTGAGAGATAGGACATTCACATAATTTTTGTTACAATATATTGTTATAACTGTTTTATTATCGTTGCTAATCTCTCACTGTGCCTGATTTATAAATTAAACTTAGCATAGGTGTATACATATAGGAAAAATAGTATATCCAGGGTTAGGAACTATCTGCAGTTTCAGTCATCCAGTCTCGAGTTGTATCCCCTGAAGTTAAGAGGGGACTGTGCATTCATTTTGTGGGGTTATACTGCAGGCATAAAAGGGCTTCCCAGATGGTGCTAGTTGTAAAGAACTTGTCTGCCAAAGCAGGAGATATAATAGACACAGGTTCATTCCCTGAGTCAGGAAGATCCCCTGGAGATGAAGATCCCATGGCAAACCACTCCAGTACCCTTGCCTGGAGAATCCCATGGAGAGAGGAGCTTGGCAGGCTATAGTCCATAGGGTTGCACAGAGTTGGACACCGCTGAGGTGACTTAGTATGCACGCACGCACAGACATAAACATCATAAGACTTGTCCAAGGGATTTAGGGGCAGTTTCAGACCAGATCCAAATTCTCTTGATGACTACTCAGCCCCACTGTCTCAAGATCCTGAGACATCACCATAGGGCTCACACATTTTTAAGCCTTTATAGCTATGCAATAAAGTGTCAGTTTTGCCAGAAAGAAGTCCAAAGAATGAGAAATCTTATGTCCTGAATTTGTGTTTACATAAGCCGATGAATCATTCTGTTCTTTTTCTCTGTGATACTGAATGAATCAATACAGTTTTTCTTTCTGTTGGAATTATCACTGGGCTACTGGGTACTAATATTCTGATCTCTACTTCTTCTGGCAGTTGTTTTTCTGTTCAGCGTAGGAGACTACAGCGACTCACCACAGGGCCGATAGAGCTCTTATTAACACTGATTTATCTGTAGCTTTTTCTTAAGCCTTTGTTTAAAAACTTGTATTTCCCTGAGTTTCGATTTTAACCAAATTAACAGTCTATTTGCACATAGTGGTCTTTTGCCCAGACTGCTGTTCTTTCTCATGGTTGGTTCTCATCCTCACCACTCTGTCCCTTCCTTCTTCCTTTCACCACAGATGAAACAAACTGTTACCTGAATGAAGTCTAAAACTTGCTGGTGTCTTTGTTTGGCAGCTGCAACTTCGCTGTCTGAGATTGCTTCCCTCAGGGACTGTTGGGTATTCAGAGAATCCAGCTCCACAACAGCAGAAAGGCGGCAATACAGACTAATAAATTTCTCCCTGTAGCTGCAAAAATGAACTGGAAAATGGACAAGCAAAATAAAACATGTTAAGATCTGGTATCAAAATAGAGAAATTCATACCTCAGAGAAAACAAGTTGAATGAAAACATGATTTATTAATCCTATCATTGGAAAATATTAGGCCATAAATAAATTATAAATGTGCTCTTAAGGGGCCAGTTGTCTGGCTTTAGTCAGACAGTATTCCCTTTTAAGGTTTACCAAGTCCTGGTAGGGTATGGGGAAGTGCAGTTGGCTAAAGCTGCAGTTTATGTTCAGCCCCTAAAGTTGGGCTACTACTGGGAAAATAAGTTTGCTTACCAATTTAAAGAGAAAAAAAGAGGCAAGTATCCATTTGAAACCCAGTTTGGATTGCCATGTCTGATTTCTAGTGTGTATCTTGCGTGTTCCTTTCCAAGGCCAGAAGTCCCAGAAGATAAAAGACATGTTTTTCTCAGGGTGTGTTTTGTGTTTTGTCTGGCTGGAAAACTTCCTAAGGACCTAGTATGATGAGTTTTAATTCTTCTCCTTTCTCTCCACTCCTCAACTCCTCTGGAAAGATGATGGAGCTAGTGCGCTGCAGACCAGATTTGTTTTCCCCTTCTTCTCTTAAAAGATAATGGGCTAGAGGCCCGTGGAGACAGCCTAACCTTCATCTCTGCCATGGAGAAGGGAGAGAGGGGCGGGAGTCTCAGCCTGACGCAGGCAGCCTGAGGTGATCAGATTGTTCATCCTTCTCTGATCAGCTCTGCTCACATGCCATAACTTCAGAGTCCAGTAAGATGAGGCAAGCATTCTGATTCAGACCTGTGTACTACCAGACTCTGCCTGGCCATTGCTGAGTTTGGAGAGTCTCTTCCCAGGAACCTCACTCACTCTGTGTACCTCTGACCTGTATCAGTGTGCTTCCTGCTTCGGAAATAGGGCTGTAATAACTCACCAGATCTGTGGAAGCATTTTTATTCTGGCTTCTTTGGTGAGGAATTCTAGGAAGAACATCTAATTACTGCCCTCAGGCCTCTTTGCTATTGATTCCAGAGACCTAGACCTGGCCATTTTGGGAAGCTAAAACCACAGTACCTCAAAACGGGGCATCTGGTCATCTCCACACCTCACTGAGGAAGCCTTCCTTCTCTGCACATTGAGAGATTTTGTGTACCCTACAATTCCCATCTTACCACTGCCTGCTTCCTTGCCTGATTTTCCCTCAGGATGAAACTCAGGTGAGGCTAAGAGTGACCTGCTCTGTTTGGATCTCCTTGTATTGAAGGAGTAGAGAAGAATGGAGTGACGGCTCCAGTGGTCCCTCCTTAATCCAGCTGGGCACTGTTTCAAGGAGTGGTTTCTGATTTCGCGTAGTTTTGATTCTGGTTGTTTCTTTATTTTTTCCTTTCTTTCTCTCTTGTATTAGATCCCTCCTTCTACTTCCTCTGCTCTAACACTTCCTTTCTGACACACAGCAGAACTGATCTCAGTAAATGCAAATTATTGAGCTCGTCCCATATATACCTCTATAGAGCACCTTCTTGACTTAGGATACAATCCAAACATCACAGTAGAGCAAGCTCCTTGAGACCTAGGATTTTAATGTATCTTCAGTCATGCCTTCTACCCTTGCATCGACCCTATGCTTTGGTCAAGCTGGTCCTTTTGTACTTCCCTGTTTGTGAACATGCCATTTCCTTCTCCAGTACCTTCTCTACCAATACCTTCATGTCAGGTTCTTCTCATACTTGAATATTCAGGTTAAATATCTTCTCCTCAGTGAAATCTTAACTGGTACCTCTTTCCCTCCAGGCAGAATTAGCTTCTGTCTTTTGTGGTCCTAGACCACTTGTTTTTAAATATACCAGGACATTTATCCTGCTTTATTGTAATAATGTGTTTACCTGACTGATTTCTTTGAGGGCAAAAACCATATCTCCTGTTAATTTTTATTTCCTCAAAACCCGGAGCACTGTAACTTCTCAAGTCAAGCCAAGCGTTAGTTGCTCAGTTGTGTCCGATTCTTTGTAATCCCACGGGCTGTGTAGCCTGCCAGGCTCCTCTGTCCATGGGATTTTCCAGGCAAGAATACTGGAGTGGGTTGCCGTTGCTTTCTCCAGGGGATCTTTATGACCCAGGGATCAAACCTGGGTCTCCTGCACTGCAGGCAGATTCTATGATGTGAGCCAGCAGGGGNAGGTCTGTCTAATCAAGGCTATGGTTTTTCCTGTGGTCAGGTATGGATGTGAAAGTTAGATTGTGAAGAAGGCTGAGCTCCGAAGAATTGATGCTTTTGAGCTGTGGTGTTGGGGAAGACTCTTGAGAGTCCCTTGGACTGCAAGGAGATCCAACCAGTTCATTCTGAAGGAGATCAACCCTGGGATTTCTTTGGAAGAAATGATGCTAAAGCTGAAACTCCAGTACTCTGGCCACCTCATGCGAAAAGAAGGGGACGACAGAGGATGAGATGGCTGGGTGGCATCACTGACTCGATGGACGTGAGTCTAAGTAAACTCCGGGAGTTGGTGATGGACAGAGAGGCCTGGCGTGCTGCGATTCACGGGGTCGCAAACAGTTGGACACGACTGAGTGACTGATCTGAACTGAACTGAACCAAGAACAGTTAGTGTTATGGAAGGTCTTTTGGGGGAGGTGAAGGCAGTGGATAATACAATGTTAGAGGGAAAATATGAGCAGCATATCTTGACTCTAAAATACATTATTTTCTCATATACAGTGGAAGGATTTGAGATTCAGATTAAAATTATTTAAGTATGAACTACTATGAACTTGATAATAAAAATATTTCAATCAGGTATAAACTATAAACACAACCTAATTCCTCCTTGATACTGATTCTTCAAGCATCAGATTCAGTCAAATTTTCTTTTTTTTCTAAAACAAATCCTTGTGTCCCAGGCTGATTTTTCAGGACATTGCAACAAGGGAGCTGCTCTGCTATGCAGGAAACCCCAACCCGGAAGCAGGTCATCTAGGAATGGCTCAGTGCCAGGTTCCCCAAGAACATGCAGCGTGTGATAGGCGAGGGGGCAGCTGCCTTTGAGGTGACTCCCAGGACACAGGGCTTTCTGAAACGCCAAGGTCTTTACGCTTATGAGGAAGCCTTGCAGAACCAGTCAAGTTTTCTTATATCAAAGATCTTGTTTTATCAGCCCTTTCCCATATCTTCAGAAGTTTTTCCAGACTGCTTATATCAGGTTGAATATGGATAGTTACCAGTGCCAATTACAGTCGGGTGCACATGGACATGCCAGTTGCTCCAAGTGCAATCAGGCAGACCTTGAGCTTTTAGTAGAGTTGTTTGTTGCTGGCTTGTGTGTGGCAGGATTGCATTGCCTTCGTTGAATACTGGAGATTATAACACAGGTTAAGCTCTGTTGTATCAGCATTTCCTAATTTTTTTTGTGTGTGTGAAATACAGCATCCTCCCCTAAAGATGTTCTGTGAAAAAAAAAAAAAAACACTCAACTAAGTTTGGGAAAAGACCATACTCTATGTCCTTTCTGGAGACCCATGTTAGCCTAATGAAATCTTTGAGAAGTTCTGAGGTTAAGAACCCTTTTAAAACTAGTCTTACATAGTATTTCCCACCTTGGGGATTACACACACACACACACACACACACACACACACACACACACACACGACAGCTTGACATCATGCTCTGAAGAATACAGGATGAGAAACCTTGGATTAGATCTAAGGTATTTTAAAACTAAACTTTGTAAGGTTGGACTGGTACTTCTGTGTCACTTTCGTATGTTAGGAGTATAAAGTGAGAACTTGGCTTACTATGCTTCGAGTTCCTGAACCTGATCTTTGAATTCCTAGTGAAGGGAAATTGATTAGTTCAGGACCTGGTAGTAATTAAGAAAGCTGGAAAAAAATAAAAGCCTGGACTATGCTATTCCTGCCTTACTCTGAGGCGTCATCTAAGAATCCATTATATTGTCTTTATAAAATTAATTTTATTTATGTATTCGTTTTTGGCGTCTGGGGCCTTGGTTGCTGTGTGGGCTTTACTCTCTGAGTAGCTGCGGCGAGCAGGGACTGGTGTCTAGCTGCAGTGCACAGGCTTCTCATTTCGGTGATTTGCTGCGCCCGGAGCAGGAGCCGTAGGCTATGCAGGCTTCAGCACTTGTGGCGCGTGGCTCAGTAGTTGTGGGTCGCAGGGTCTACAGCACAGACTCAACAGTTTTGGTGCACGGGCTGAACTGCTCCGTAGCATGTGGGATCTTCCTGGATCAGGGATCGAACTGTGTCTCCTGTGCTGGCAGAAGGATTCTTTTCCACGGAGCCACCCAAGGAGGCCTATTATAGTGTCTTTGCAGAGATCTGCGTAAACTTTCAGCATAGATTTCTACCTCTCTCTTCTTGAATTTCCAACCCAAGAATCATGACATAAACTAATTCTTAATCACCAAAATATCTAAAAAATCTTGCAAGAATTCTAAAACTAAATGTCTTTTCTTTATCATTTTTCTCCGTCGTTCTTACTCAGATATGTTCTTGACACTGGTGAGATGGTTCTTGGATTCATTTATACACAGAACCTCAATTTATAGACTCTCTTTGAAAAGTCTATCTTTTAAAAACATATATTGCTTTCCCTGAGGCAGCTTACTGAAGGAGGCTGTCCATTTCACTGTGTTGCCTTTTATCTTACAGGGCACTTATAGCCAGTTTGTATTAAGATCCTAAACTAAGTTGGTTTTTTCTGAGTCAGCCAAAATTTGTTAGAATTTACATTTTAAACATTGTTAAGACGCAAAGATTTAGTATAAATGGGTATATTCACAGACACAAATCTCACAAAACACATTAAAAAAAAAATAAAAGTATGAAAGGAAAACAAAATCACCATCATTGAACTATCATCAACAAGATCAGGTAGTTGTTACCCCAAATTTTCTTATAATTCAAAGAGTAAACTATAAAAGGGGGTTTTACTAAATATATGATTGAAATCTCACTTTGTAATACAAAGGGCTATCTCATGACTGTGTTTTGAATTCTGTTGTCATTATGTCATTGGAGATAGTGTACACTATCTGGGAAAACTTTTGTAAAACATATAGGCATTTGTATTGGTTTTAGAATGTAGTCCTTCTGTGCAGCCCTGGGAAAGAAATATAGATGATCCCTTGTAAATTAAAACCTTATGCTTCTTTAAAGAGGCCTCTCTGATTTGCTAAGATGTGGGGAGCCGAGTTTGGAATCATTTTGGTGCAGAAAAAAATTTTTAAGAGAACGAGTAAAACTTGTACTTCTGTAAGCAAGCATGTCTGTTTTCCCTTCTGGAGGACTTGACATTTTTTGTCAAGGAAGGGATTGGGAATAATATACTACATATTTTAAAACCACAGACTTATCAAATCAGGTTTTTTGTTTGTTTGTTTACTTGCTTCTTGCTTCAACCTGAAATCCTCTGGCTGAAGATAACATGTAAATTAATCCATGGTGTCTAAAGTATTAGTAAAATTTCTTCTTAAATTAACGTCTTTGGAATTATGATTAAGAACAAATGGAACAAGCAAGCAGGCATTTTCATTTAGATCCAACATTTCTTTGGACAGAGTAAAGCAAAGGCAGTGGGTTGTTCGTAGTTTCTTAGGCATCTAAAGTGAAAGAGATCCTAATACACGAAAAGAAGTGAAAAAGAACCATTATTTTCTCATGAAAGTTGTCGTGTCTTAGTACTTGACTTAATCTTTACAACAGTGCTGATGAAGGTAGCAAGGAGATGACTCTTGATTCAGATGTAGAAATGGAGGCTTTAGATGCTGACTTGCTCACCTAGCCTGTCATTATGGGAACCAAAATTCAAACGCAGCTGCCACACACATTATCACAGCAGCACACCCCGGGAAACAAGATAAGATTCCACAGCTTCTGTGACCTCATTAAATAAAGTGAAAGTGAAGTCACGCAGTCGTGTCCGACTCTTTGCGACCCATGGACTGTAGCCCACCAAGCTCCTCCATCCATGGGATTCTCCAGGCAAGAATACTGGAGTGGGTTGCCATTTCCTTCTCCANCGCTGATGAAGGTAGCAAGGAGATGACTCTTGATTCAGATGTAGAAATGGAGGCTTTAGATGCTGACTTGCTCACCTAGCCTGTCATTATGGGAACCAAAATTCAAACGCAGCTGCCACACACATTATCACAGCAGCACACCCCGGGAAACAAGATAAGATTCCACAGCTTCTGTGACCTCATTAAATAAAGTGAAAGTGAAGTCACGCAGTCGTGTCCGACTCTTTGCGACCCATGGACTGTAGCCCACCAAGCTCCTCCATCCATGGGATTCTCCAGGCAAGAATACTGGAGTGGGTTGCCATTTCCTTCTCCAGGAATTAAATAAGGTTCATTAGAAAGAGACTCACAGGTTTAGAGAATGAACTTATGGTTGCCAGAGGTGGTGGGGAGGGGGAGGGATATTTAGGGAGTTTGGGATGGATATATACACGATGCTATATATTTAAAATGGATAACCAGCAAGGACCTACTGTACAGCACCGGGAACTCTGCTCCATGTTACATGGCAGCCTGGATGGGAGGAGAGTTTGGGAGAGGATGGATACAGGTGTATGTAGGGCTGAGTCCCTTCTGCTGTTCTGAAACTATCACAGCATTGTTAATTGACTATATTTAAATCCAAATTTTAAAGTTCAAAAAATAAATAAATAAAGCTCATTAGAAAATCCAAAATCTGCCTAGAATGTAGCCCCAAGACAGTTATTTGGATGTTTTAGTATAAAGGACATCAAACACTACAGGTGACTGTCACATGGCCATTTCTTGTACCCACCCATGATAAAATCCAAGAAATAACGGTGCATTTTAGATGAGGGAAGGCGTTCCATAAGGAGTCGGAAAAATAGATTCAAAATGCAGCTTTCCTGTGATCTGATCTGATCCGTGGGTAGACCTTTAGGGGATATACTCACCATCCTTACATTTATTTTGCATCAGAAGAAAAGCCTGGACACTGGGGTATTCTTTGTGCTCAACAAAAGGCCCCTGCATTTCTTTTATCATGGTGAGTTTTCCTGCTTTCCCAAGCCTCAGTTTTCTCATTTATAAAATCAGGATGATAATCTAATGAATACCCATTAGATTATGTAGTTTGCTAGCTTTTGCTTGCCGTAATTTGTATAACAACAAAGACATATGCACATGTATATTTAAAAGTCAGGGTATTAATCAATAGGCAACTGCATTTGGTAAAATGCCTCAGCACATTGATTTTAGGAATCTCTGCATTATTGATCTGATAAGTTGAAATGCAGTTGGGGTCCATTTAAACCAAGGGCTTTTCTTTTCAGCTTTCAGGCCCTCTCAGTTCTCTCAAGAACAGAAGTAAGAGAAGAACCTGTCTGCATGGGCTTATGAGCTTCCCCCTGGGGCCCTGAAGTGTATGAAGTTCGTATGGCATTCTGTTTGCTGCAGGCTCTTCAGATGAGCACAAACTTTTTGCTTAGAAAGAAGAAATTAAATTTTGCCATCAGTAAAATCTGATAGAGGGATTTCCCTCACAGTCCAGTGGTTAAGGCTTCACCTTTCAAGGCCGGGAATGTGGGTTTGATCCCTGGTCAGGGAATTAAGATCCCACATGCCTCGTGGCCCAAAAACCAAAACATAAAACAGAAACAATATTGTAACACACTCAATAAAGATTTTTAAAATGGTCCACTAAAAAAAAGTGATATTTGAAAATTATGCCCACAGATCAAGGTTGGATCTGACAATTTTTTAAACTTCATTTATTCTTATTTGGAGGAGAATTGCTTTACAATATTATGTTGGTTCCTGCCATACATCCACATGAATCAGCAGTAGTATACATATGTATACTCTTGAAATTCCCTCTTGAAATTCCCTCCCACCTCCCTCCCCATCCCATTCCTCTGGGCGGTCACAGAGCCCTGATTTGAGTTCCCTGAGTCCCACAGCCAATTCCCCCTGCTGTCTGTTTTACACAGGGCAGTGTATATGGTTCCCTGTTACTCTCTCCATCTGTCCCACCCTCTCCTTCTCCTGCCCCAGGTCCATAAGTCTGTTCTCTATGTCTGGGTCTCCACTGCTGCCACGCAAACAAGCTCATTAGTACCATCTTTCTAGATTCCATATAGATGCATTAATATATGATATTTGTGTTTCTCTTTCTGATTTACTTAACTCCATAATAGGCTCTTGGTTTATCCACCTCCTTAGCATTGACTCAAACGAGTTCCTTTTTATGGCTAATATTCCACTGTGTATATGTTCCACAGCTTCTTTATCTACTCATCTATCGATGGACATCCAGGATCTGATGATTCTGGTATGGTTAATTTGCTCTTTTGCCTCATTGTTTCCCTTCACATCTATTATTTTCTGAATGTTCCGTATACCTATTGCTGTAGAGCAAACCACCCCAAATTTAACGGGTGGTTTTCACCCATGAAATAATGGGCATTTTTTTATGCTTATGACTCGTGGAGCAGAAATTCGGACCAGGACAGACAGAATGACTCGTCTGTGCTCTTCGAGGTCTGGGCACTCAGCTGGGGGGGCTCCAGCAGCCAGAGGGGGCTCGGGCAGTGAGGGCTGGAACAGCTGGAGCTGAAGGATGCACTTCCAGAATGCTTGGCCCCTGGGGAGGGATGCCGGGCTCTGAGGGGATGGTCAGTCAGAGTGATGGCTTGTGGCCTCTCCAGCATCATGGAAGCCTTGGGGTCATCAGACTGCATGGGGCAGCTCAGGGGCCCAGCTAGCCAGGCAGAAGCTGCACGTCCTTTCATGACCGAGCTTTGGAAGCCACATGGGGTCATTGCTAATGTATTCCAGAGTCAAAGCCGTCACAAGCCTGGTCAGATTCAAGGGGAAGAGACCTAGACTTCACTTCCATGGGAGCAGTGTCAAAGGATTTATAATCATTTTGAAAAACTGCCATGCTAAGAAATCTGAATTTATAAAATCATTTCATTTTATATTACATGGCTAACGATAGCCATTCTCATACAGTCCTTCATTGGAAGGACTGCTGCTGAAGCTCCAATACTTTGGCCACCAGATGTAAGAGCCGACTCGTTGGGAAAGACCCTGATACTGGGAAAGATCGAGGGCAAGAGGAGAAAGGGGCGACAGGGGATGAGATGGTTACATAGCATCACTGACTCAATGGACATGCATCTGAGAAAACTCTGGAGAACAGCGAAGGACAAGGAGCCTGGCGTGTTACAGTCCATGGGGTCACAAAGAATCAGTCACGACTTAGCAACGGAACAAAAACAACAGAGATAGCTATAGTAATAACATTTGCTCAGTGCTTACTACGTGCAGGTTAACGCTCACATTCATTCTTTGAGGGATGCCCCCTCGTTATCTCCCTTTCACAGAGGAGACCTGTCTCTTATACACATCTTATGGTTGCCAGAGGTGGTGGGGAGGGGGAGGGATATTTAGGGAGTTTGGGATGGATATATACACGATGCTATATATTTAAAATGGATAACCAGCAAGGACCTACTGTACAGCACCGGGAACTCTGCTCCATGTTACATGGCAGCCTGGATGGGAGGAGAGTTTGGGAGAGGATGGATACAGGTGTATGTAGGGCTGAGTCCCTTCTGCTGTTCTGAAACTATCACAGCATTGTTAATTGACTATATTTAAATCCAAATTTTAAAGTTCAAAAAATAAATAAATAAAGCTCATTAGAAAATCCAAAATCTGCCTAGAATGTAGCCCCAAGACAGTTATTTGGATGTTTTAGTATAAAGGACATCAAACACTACAGGTGACTGTCACATGGCCATTTCTTGTACCCACCCATGATAAAATCCAAGAAATAACGGTGCATTTTAGATGAGGGAAGGCGTTCCATAAGGAGTCGGAAAAATAGATTCAAAATGCAGCTTTCCTGTGATCTGATCTGATCCGTGGGTAGACCTTTAGGGGATATACTCACCATCCTTACATTTATTTTGCATCAGAAGAAAAGCCTGGACACTGGGGTATTCTTTGTGCTCAACAAAAGGCCCCTGCATTTCTTTTATCATGGTGAGTTTTCCTGCTTTCCCAAGCCTCAGTTTTCTCATTTATAAAATCAGGATGATAATCTAATGAATACCCATTAGATTATGTAGTTTGCTAGCTTTTGCTTGCCGTAATTTGTATAACAACAAAGACATATGCACATGTATATTTAAAAGTCAGGGTATTAATCAATAGGCAACTGCATTTGGTAAAATGCCTCAGCACATTGATTTTAGGAATCTCTGCATTATTGATCTGATAAGTTGAAATGCAGTTGGGGTCCATTTAAACCAAGGGCTTTTCTTTTCAGCTTTCAGGCCCTCTCAGTTCTCTCAAGAACAGAAGTAAGAGAAGAACCTGTCTGCATGGGCTTATGAGCTTCCCCCTGGGGCCCTGAAGTGTATGAAGTTCGTATGGCATTCTGTTTGCTGCAGGCTCTTCAGATGAGCACAAACTTTTTGCTTAGAAAGAAGAAATTAAATTTTGCCATCAGTAAAATCTGATAGAGGGATTTCCCTCACAGTCCAGTGGTTAAGGCTTCACCTTTCAAGGCCGGGAATGTGGGTTTGATCCCTGGTCAGGGAATTAAGATCCCACATGCCTCGTGGCCCAAAAACCAAAACATAAAACAGAAACAATATTGTAACACACTCAATAAAGATTTTTAAAATGGTCCACTAAAAAAAAGTGATATTTGAAAATTATGCCCACAGATCAAGGTTGGATCTGACAATTTTTTAAACTTCATTTATTCTTATTTGGAGGAGAATTGCTTTACAATATTATGTTGGTTCCTGCCATACATCCACATGAATCAGCAGTAGTATACATATGTATACTCTTGAAATTCCCTCTTGAAATTCCCTCCCACCTCCCTCCCCATCCCACTCCTCTGGGCGGTCACAGAGCCCTGATTTGAGTTCCCTGAGTCCCACAGCCAATTCCCCCTGCTGTCTGTTTTACACAGGGCAGTGTATACTGTTACTCTCTCCATCTGTCCCACCCTCTCCTTCTCCTGCCCCAGGTCCATAAGTCTGTTCTCTATGTCTGGGTCTCCATTGCTGCCACGCAAACAGGCTCATTAGTACCATCTTTCTAGATTCCATATAGATGCATTAATATATGATATTTGTGTTTCTCTTTCTGATTTACTTAACTCCATAATAGGCTCTTGGTTTATCCACCTCCTTAGCATTGACTCAAACGAGTTCCTTTTTATGGCTGAGTAATATTCCACTGTGTATATGTTCCACAGCTTCTTTATCTACTCATCTATCGATGGACATCCAGGATCTGATGATTCTGGTATGGTTAATTTGCTCTTTTGCCTCATTGTTTCCCTTCACATCTATTATTTTCTGAATGTTCCGTATACCTATTGCTGTAGAGCAAACCACCCCAAATTTAACGGGTGGTTTTCACCCATGAAATAATGGGCATTTTTTTATGCTTATGACTCGTGGAGCAGAAATTCGGACCAGGACAGACAGAATGACTCGTCTGTGCTCTTCGAGGTCTGGGCACTCAGCTGGGGGGGCTCCAGCAGCCAGAGGGGGCTCGGGCAGTGAGGGCTGGAACAGCTGGAGCTGAAGGATGCACTTCCAGAATGCTTGGCCCCTGGGGAGGGATGCCGGGTTTTGAGGGGATGGTCAGTCAGAGTGATGGCTTGTGGCCTCTCCAGCATCATGGAAGCCTTGGGGTCATCAGACTGCATGGGGCAGCTCAGGGGCCCAGCTAGCCAGGCAGAAGCTGCACGTCCTTTCATGACCGAGCTTTGGAAGCCACATGGGGTCATTGCTAATGTATTCCAGAGTCAAAGCCGTCACAAGCCTGGTCAGATTCAAGGGGAAGAGACCTAGACTTCACTTCCATGGGAGCAGTGTCAAAGGATTTATAATCATTTTGAAAAACTGCCATGCTAAGAAATCTGAATTTATAAAATCATTTCATTTTATATTACATGGCTAACGATAGCCATTCTCATACAGTCCTTCATTGGAAGGACTGCTGCTGAAGCTCCAATACTTTGGCCACCAGATGTAAGAGCCGACTCGTTGGGAAAGACCCTGATACTGGGAAAGATCGAGGGCAAGAGGAGAAAGGGGCGACAGGGGATGAGATGGTTACATAGCATCACTGACTCAATGGACATGCATCTGAGAAAACTCTGGAGGACAGCGAAGGACAAGGAGCCTGGCGTGTTACAGTCCATGGGGTCACAAAGAATCAGTCACGACTTAGCAACGGAACAAAAACAACAGAGATAGCTATAGTAATAACATTTGCTCAGTGCTTACTACGTGCAGGTTAACGCTCACATTCATTCTTTGAGGGATGCCCCCTCGTTATCTCCCTTTCACAGAGGAGACAATGAGGCTTAGGGAGGGTAAGGAACTGGCCACACCCCGCTGAACAGGAGAATGAAGGTTGAACCAGGGTTAGCTGGCTATAGACTGGAGAAGCTTCATCACTGGGCTCTATCATTCCTCCTTAGTGCCTTAGAGCAAAGTTTTTCAAGAACTGTTAAAAAAATCAAAGGTATGGGCCCTGCCAACTTAAAAAGTTTGCACAGCGTGAGCTGAAAATGCTAAGTTTTATTGGGGCAAAACACGGACTGCAAGCTTAGGAGACAGCACCTCAGATAGCTCTGAGAAACTGTTTCAAAGAACCAGCTGGGAAAGGTCAGTATAAATGTGATTTTGCACATATTTTCCCAGAAAGTTTCTACTAGTCTCGTGAAATTTTGCTAGTCACAAGGAAGAGTCGTCACCATGAAGGATTTTAGTGCTTTTCTCGATAAGGGGAGATGCGGTAGTTGGGCTCATAAAATTGGCTCCTGAAGATATCTGAAGACCCGTGCTGGCAGTTTTTCCCCCAGCACCGAGTGCCTCATTTCTGCTCTCCACCCTCAACTCCTTTCAGGGGATACTGAGTNTTTTAGTGCTTTTCTCGATAAGGGGAGATGCGGTAGTTGGGCTCATAAAATTGGCTCCTGAAGATATCTGAAGACCCGTGCTGGCAGTTTTTCCCCCAGCACCGAGTGCCTCATTTCTGCTCTCCACCCTCAACTCCTTTCAGGGGATACTGAGTTTCAGCAGCTGCAAGAACATATGATTTAATCCTTGTAGCGCTAGATGGCAAGTGCCAGTTTGTAGTTGACAGCCCTCAACAAATATTAAGAAGCATTTTGCATACAACTGTTACTAAGACAGAGGTGGTAGTCTCAGGCCCATAGCAAGTGAACAAGATATCTCAGCTCTCCAAAGACACCTGTACATTGGCAGAGTATTTTCTTGGCAAGAATGGACACATTTAACTGGTAGAGCTGGAACCTACCCCAAGAATGAGATGACTCACAAGGCTTGAAGGCCCCTGGATTGTGACTGCTGGGAAATCAGATTTTCCTCTTGGACTCTTAGTTGGATATCATTCCAAAATTCAGAGATAGTTTTCCATTCCGAATTCGGCTGTTATCAAGACATTTTCTGACATAAAGTTGTTTCATCTTTCAGGGTAGTTAGAAGGTACAAAGAGATACAGAGCTCCCATTTTTTGAACTCAAGATCCGCACATCAGACAAGTGAGCTAGCAGGTTCACGTCCTCCCAAAAAATGTAAAATTGCAGAGACACACCTCTGTGGTGAATTAAACCCTGCTTGTTACTAGAATCTTTCAGCCTGCAACTTAGATAGAGAGCCCTGTGTCTGCGTGCTCAGCTGTGCTGGACTCTTAGAAACCCCATGGACTGTGGCCTGCCAGGCTCCTCTATCCATGACACCGCCTGGAAATACCAGGGTGTGGTGAGCGACCCCAGGGTTCTGTGGCTTTAGAGCCAGTATCGATACTGAATGTCAGAAGACAGGAAAGGAGATCTCCTCTAGCCTTTCACTTCCGTCCACTCCCACTCACTCTCCTTGCTACAAACGGCTGTCACGGCTGCCCTGTCCTCACCCTGACCACCGGAGACTTCCAGTGTCATTCCTCCTGCAGGGCTGCCCTCTCGCCCATCAATCTGTGAGGAGTCACACAGCCCTGCAGGGTCCGCTGCTTCACGGGGCTACGCTCCTTCTCTCCCGCACTACCCAAGTTACAGAGATTTTCTTTTTGACTACAGCTCCCTCAGCTCCAGCCTCGGCTCTCTTGCCTGGAGAATCCCATGGACAGAGGAGCCTGGTAGGCTGCAGTCCATGGGGTTGCAAAGAGTCGGACACGACTGAGCAGCTTCACTCTCTCTCCTTCGGCTAGTCTTGGCATCCGAAGGTAAACAGGGTCTTTGTATTTGACTCTTTCTGTCATCAGATAATACAGGATGTTTTTCCAAACCTGAGCAATGCGACCAAGAGTCTCTATGCACAGCATTTCTCACGAACGTGGCATCCAGACCCACAAAGGCCCCTTCGTCCCCCCACCCAGCCTGGTGACGTCTCACTCTCCCCAGGCACTTCCTGGAGAGCCGCGCTAGTCTTCTGTCCTTATCTATCCTGCCTGGCTGCCCCGGGTCTTCCTCGCGGTGCCCGGGGCTTCTCTTATTGCAGAGCACAGGGTCTAGAGTGTGGACTCAGGAGTTGTGACGTGCAGACTTAATTGCCCCATGTGGGATCTGCCCAGACCAGGGATCAAATCTGTGCCCCCTACATTGACATGTGGATTCTTAACCACTGGACACCAAGCAAGTCCTGCATCAGTCTTACGCTTCCACTTATTCAGTCAATAAATATTTATGGGCCACTTATCGTGTGTCAACCACTTCACTTGGCGTTCAAGATACAGAGCCAAGCAAGGCAGGCATCTTCTTGTTTTCACAAAACCATCATTCCAGCACTGAAAGAGACGCAGAACAAATATGCGAGTCATTATGCATACATAAGTGAGTTCATGCCAGTTAGTATAAATGGTTTTCAGTCTTTGAGTTGTAGAAAATTCTGGAGAGTTTCAGGAAAGAACAGAATCCACGAGGAAGTCATACAGGTGTCTAACAGAATACGAGGAAGAGATATACAAGCACAAGAGGCAAATTAGCTCTCCCTCTTTGGCACAGATTTATGGATCTTCCTTCTGATGTGCTTCACTACTGTAACTAGTGATCAAAACTCCACATCTTTCAGTTCAGAAGGAAATGTCTTTGGTCCGTCTCAAGGTTAGAGTCTGCCTCTGGACTCATGGGCCAGAACCAGGGAAACTGGTCTTACTGTATACACACTGTTGGGGGGCCACCCCTGAATAATGGGTTAAGATCCCAGAGAAGGGGTAAGGCAGCCTCCGCAAAATTATTTATACAACAGGCGTAGGATTGGTCCCAATTGGCATCTGACCTAATTTTGGGAACTGGGTGAGCTCAAAGAAGATTTCACTGTGGATGAGAGATATAATCCCGTCACCCAGAAGTGGTCTGCAACCATTTTGGCACCAGGGACCAATTTTGTGGAAGGCAGTTTTTCCAGGGACCAGGAGGGAGGTGTGGTTTCAGGATGATTCAACACTTGGCATTGATTGTGCACTTTATTTCTAATCTAACGCCACCCATGTCTCTTTTGTCTCTTGCATTGGCAGGTAGGTTCTATACCACTAGCAGCACCTGAAAAGTCCAATTATAGCCAATAGCATATAAAGGACTATAAAGGACTGGTGGTCTTATCTCCATCCTCACATCCCTTCCATCAGCGACCCCTGCCCCCACCCCCTAGTGGCCAGTAAGGGCACTGCTGAATTCCTGGGAAGGGCGCCTATAGCTGCAGGAAGTTCCTCCCTACTGTTCAGTAGCAGAGCTAGTTGACACCTCTGATTTACAGCTGTTCTTGTCTTTCAGAAATATCCACCTTCTTTACAGAAATATATTGGCTTTTCTTTTGGGAAGACAAAACAAAAAAAAGGTTGATTAAAATT
Organism: Neotragus pygmaeus; assembly: GCA_006410875.1. NCBI lineage: Eukaryota > Metazoa > Chordata > Mammalia > Artiodactyla > Bovidae > Neotragus > Neotragus pygmaeus. Next base: position 17,502 of record SJYV01033394.1, read on the forward strand.
CACTTCACCTACTTTCTCTAGATTTTATGGATATGGTACCTGATCTTTGTATCTATAAAAGAGACCTATATAAATTCTAGCTGAATTTAAAATAATTCTTCAAGCAGGTCTTGAATTTTAAGAGTCTAGAAATTGAGCTATTTTGCTCTTTTGGAGAAGCAGTAATACTATGAGTTACATAAGATGATCTAACTCAGATTTATTAAAACTTCAGGGAATAATACCAAATAACTATTGTGATTACTGAGGTGATTTGAGCTGATCAAACATGGACATCTATGCTGGATTCAAGCTGACCACAGATTCCTTGCCCTTCCCCTCACTGAGAGATGGAATCTATTTCCCCTCTCCTTGAACCTGGGTTGACCGTGAGATTTGCTTTGACCGGGAGTGCTATGAAGAGGAAGCAATACTATGATAATCGCTGGTCTAGACCTTCAGAAGGCAGGCAGTTCCTGTTTTGTGCTCTTGGAAGCCAGCTGCTGTGCCGTCAAGGAGTCCAGGACTAGAGGGTGGTGAGGGAACCCACGGGTCCCAAAGGCTGAGATTCCTGCAGCCATGTTCCTAACTGATCTTGATTATACCCCCGTGAACCAAAGATCTGCCTAGCTGAGCCCCATCAATCCACAGACATAAGACATCATAAATTGCTGTGTTTTAAGCCATTCAGCTTTGGGATAGTTTGTTACATAGCAATGGCCACTGAGGAGGTTCCGTGTGGATTTCTTTTCCATTTCTTTGGGAGGCACTGGATTTTTTTCCTATGACTTATAATGTCATAGAAGCCAGCAAAGAGATGGTGCCATTAAAAAGACTTAAATTTCTTGGTGGATAAAGGGAAGTATTCCAGATGAGAGAGAAAGGCTGAGGCACGCGGTGGGATGTGAATGGGTGGGATGGGAGTGAAGGGAGAGACATTTGTCACTGATCGAGAGAAATTCTCAAAGAGGTGGTGCTGCTGCTGCTGCTAAGTCGCTTCAGTCGTGTCCGACTCTGTGCGACCCCATGGACTGCCAGGGTCCTCTGTCCATGGGATTCTCCAGACAAGAATACTGGAGTGGATTGCTATTTCCTCCTCCAGGAGATCAAACCCAGGTCTCCTGCATTGCAGGCAGATTCTTTACCTCTGAGTAACCAGGGAAGCTGTCAAAGAAGCGCTGGCAGGGAGGGGTTTCTAGCAGAAGAAGGGGTTGGTTTAGCCTTGGAGGGGAGGAGGCCACCTCTTCCCATGAAAGTGGGACTGACTATGGGAGAAAACCCAGGAAATCCTGAGACAGGGAGAAAAGCTGAAGAAGCTCATGTCATCAGACGGTGGGATCCCCCTCAATTGGCAGTAATCATGGGCAGAGGAGGAGGGCAGCCAGTGGTTTCAGCAATAGCCTATTTGGAAGAATATCAATAATAAGTAAATAGTAATAAATAGGCAGACTCAGTATAAAAAATCTTAAATCACAAGTGATGATTCACTGCCATTGTTCTAGCAGTTGAAAATGAAAAGTCAGCATTGGATAGAGAAAGTAAAAGTTGGCAGATTGGGCCTCCAGGGCCCAACGCCTGGCATGTATATAACTCATACATAGCTCATCTGAATGGACTGCCTTTTCCTTCCGTATTTAGTGGAGCTAATTCTCAGCACACAGTGTCCACAAACAGGGGAGGAGAGACAAGTTCCTGGAACAAGGGAGATGGCTCTTCTGGAGACCAAGGGACTCCGTTCATTCAGACAGTGGGCAGCATTTGAACGAGTCAGCAGGTATGAGAACCACATACCTGGGTATGTAGGGGAAGTGGCCACAAGGCCACTTTTAAAATTTTTATTGGAGTGCAGTTCCTTTACAACGTTGTGTCAGTTTCTGCTGTTCAGCAAGGTGAGTCAGCTGTACATATACTAATGGCCCCTCTTTGGGGATTTCCTCCCCATTAAGTCCCCACAGGGCACTGAGTGGAGTTCCCTGAGCTGTATGCTCGGTCATCAGTTACCTACTTTTTGCCTAATATCAACGTGTATATTTATCAGTCCCAATCTCCTAATTCATCCCATCTGTCTCTCCCCACTTGGTATCCATAATTTGCTTCTTGATTTCTGTGTCTTTATTTCTGCTTTGCAAATAAGTTCATTTCTCCTCTTTTTGTAGATTCGACCTATAAATGATATTATACAATATTTGTTTTTCTCTTGCTGACTTGTTTCAGTCTGTTGGAGAAGGAAATGGCACCCTACTCCGGTACTCTTGCCTGGAAAATACCATGGATGGAGGAGCCTGGTGGGCTGCAGTCCACGGGGTCGCAAAGAGTCGGACACGACTGAGCGACTTCACTCTACCTTTTCAGTCTGTGACGGTCTTTAGGTCCATCCACATTGGTGCAAAGGGCACAGTCTGTTCCTTTATGTGGCTGAGCAGCCGTCCAGAGGACTAGCACCATATCCAGTCCTCTGTTGATGGACATTTAGACTGCTTCCACATCCTGGCTATTGGAAATAGTGCTGCAATAAACATTGGGATGCGTGTGTCTTTTTAAATGGACACTATTAGGGCTTTAAAAAATGGTACGTATTTATTCTTGGAGGCACGGGGTCTTTGCAAGCGTGGGCTTTCTCTGGCTGTGGGAAGCAGGGTCTACTCTCGCTGCCGTGTGCGGGCTTCTCACTGTGGTGGCTCCTCTTGCTGTGGGGCACAGGCTCTACACTTGCTGGGCTTCGGTAACTGCGACCTTTGGGCGCAACAGTTTCAGCTCACGGTCTCTAGAGCACGGGCCAGCCGTCATGCTGCACAGGCTTAGCTGCCCCGAGGCGTGTGGAATTTTCCTGGACCAGGGATCGAACCTGAATTCTTACCCATTGGACCACGAAGGAGGTCCCCGTGTATGTTTTTGAATTTCAGTTTTTTTTCTGGGTATATGCCCAGGAGTGGGATTGCTGGGCCATGTAGTGAAGCTCTTTTTTAATGACCCTGGAAAATCTGTTTCACGTTCTTTCAAAAAGGAGAAGAGAGCTGAACCTGCAAATCATTAAGTATTCTCAGCTGTCCTGTCTGCACCCTTGAGGAGGAATCACTCTGAATTTTATTTAAGTGTCTGATCTTAGAAGTGATTAAGCTTAATATGTGATGAGGTAATTTATAGGCTTTATTAACACATGACACTGGGTTTATTCTGCTCCAGTAGCTCATTAGCTGGGTGACTTTGGACAAGTTTATTTAATGACACTGAGCCTCAGTTTTCTCATCTGTAAAATGGTGGTTATGAAAATAGCTTATCCCATTATCTCACTGGCTGTTGTGTAAGGATCAGATGAGCTCATGAATACACAGAACACTTTGAAAGCACTCTCCAAGCATAATGTATATTGCATAAGTCACCTGTGAAAAATATCTCTGCTTACTGTTAAAAGTCATCCCAGTCCTGGGATGAGTGACAGAGCTGGTAAGTGACAGGGGGAGAATTTTACTCTTCCTTCCCCAGGGCACAAATGAAGAAAGGAATTTTTAGTATTTGAGGGCAATGCCTGTGGACTCTGTATGGAATGGATTGTGATTTGCTGAGCTTCTGAAACCCTGTTTTCTAGGCTCTCGGCTGATGTACCAGCAAGTTATACACCTGGAGTTCAAGCACAGTGAGGATGGGGGCAGAATGACTTGCTACGTAGGGAGATTCTGTCTGGAATAGGCTGGAGTGGATAACCACCGACATAGCAGGCGGGGGTGAGATGTGGGGGCAATAAAAACCTTTGACTGGCATGAGAAAGAGAGAAACAGTATATTTTCAAATAACTATTACAAGCTTGATAGTTACAGAATGTTCTGGTTTAAAGATGGGAACACAGGGACCAAACCGTGTGTGTTTAAAAAAAATTTTACTCTGTATTGAGGTACAGCTGATTAACAATGTTGTGATAGTTTTAGGTGAACAGCGGAAGGGACTCAACCATGTATATACATGTATCCCTTCTCCCCCAAGCTCCCCTCCCATCCAGGCTGCGACAAGGATCTGTATGTTAGATCTGGGTTGGTTATCCATTTTAAATATAGCAGCGTATCTCTCAGCTCTGTCACTTACCAGCTCTGGGACCTTAGACAAGTTGTCTGACTTTCTGATTTTCTTACCTGTTCAGTGAAGAACATGCCAGCATCTCCTTCATGGAGTCATTGTGAGGAGTCAAGAAGTTGATAATTATAATGCACTTGAAACAGTATCAGGCAGATGCAAGAGCTACATAATGACTTATTAAATAAGTTATCTGGCAAGATAGTATTAAGTATGTTGAACTCCACTTAGACTCTGTTTTTTTGCCAATTCGATACACTGAATACAGAGTTTAAAAAGCCCCTGCCTTTACAGACCTAAATGTAAATATTTTCAGAGACATCCCTTGCATTTAGTGTGAAACTCTTAGGTGAACACAATTACAGAGACTTTCTCAAGACAACATCAAACCAGGTTTGAGAACTGTGATCACACACGCGCTCTCAGATTGGGGAGTGTGTTCCGCCTCTTCACGCCTCAGCTGCTCTCTCTAGTCATGCTATCAAAAAGGCTTGCTTCACAAGGGTGTCATGAAGATGAAAATGAGATAATGTTTGTAAAACTCTTAGTGCTTGCCTGGAGAGGCGCCACCTAAACGCAGATTGTAATTATTAACATCATCTGGTATCCTCATGGTGACTGGTTTGAATGCTATTATCTTATTAAATGACTAAAGCCAGTCGTAGAAATTACAGTGTTGGTTGGTTGGAGGGTTAGGAACAGGGCCCCAAACAGCTTCCTGTGTGAAAGCTGTTCAGAAGGCACCATGGATTCGTGCTGTGTTCAAACTCACTCGCTGTGCCCCCAGGATTCCCCTGGGGCAGAGGCTTAGCCATTCTCTCTCTCTCTCAGGTTAGCCTCTGTGATCCCTGAGAGCTCCCAAGTCCACAGGAATCTGGAACGGGAAGATTTGGGTAGTGAATTTTCCTATCAACATTCATTAGCCACATGGGCTCCAAAGCTTTTTAGAGCCATTTAAAGCTTTGTGAAACCGGCGATGTTCATCTTCTCCTGCGTGTTCCAGGTTTACATGGCATAGACAATAGGTGACAAATACTCAAGGAGTAAGTTAATGAACTGGTAGAGACAAAAAATTTTTCTGTAAGATATTACTATCCCTGGAAGGATAGAGTATTCCAAAATGGCAGACATGTAGTTGGTTATAAGCAAGATGATAAACACCTTTCAGGTAATACACAGATGAATGTTGTTGTTTAGTCACTAAGTTATGTCCGACTCTTGTGACCCTCATGGGCTGTAGCCCGCCAGGCTCCTCTGTCCATGGGATTTCCCAGGCAAGCATACTGATTTCCTTCTCCAAGGGATCTTCCCAACCCAGGGATCGAACCCACAGCTCCATTAAACCCACACTTGCATTGGCAGGTGGATTCTTTACCATTGATCTGCCAGGGAAGCCCGTATGTATGGCAAACACATTTAGAAGTGTATATAGACATGTACATATACATTTATATGTGTGTGTGTGTGTGTAAAAAATTAAATACTAGGACATAAAACCTGTGTATTCATGGATATTGTTGCTTAGGCAAAAATAAAGTTGGTAATTGAAGAAGATAGTTGGTAGTAACTAAAAAAAATTGGATTTAAAGGAAAAGATTAATAGTAATTGATAGCGGTAGAAAATAATAATGCAGTTTTTATAGCAAAAGTCATGACTGAAGGAAACATCACCTTGGATGAAAGATGAGAGCCTCTGTTTGTTTCAGATTTCTAAGTGTGGGATTTAGATCCCAGGGCAGAATCTAGGGAGCAGTGATTTTTTTATAGCTGGATTGATCACCACTGTCTGCAAAGTCCTTTTACATGCCTTTTGCTTGTTTTCAGAACAGGCATAATTATTTCTGTTTCATAGACAAGGAGACAGACCAAGTGTCCTTGAAAAGTTGTGCAAGAACAAGCTGGCAAGTGAATAAAAATCTGCACATGTTGTAATACTGTTTAGGGAAAAGAATCTTATGCTAAGTGGTTTTTACAAAGTAGAAAACTATTCACCAGAACTAGTGGTCATTCTTTTAACTCCTTGGAAGCCAGC
>SJYV01033395.1:8042-19386 GCA_006410875.1 Neotragus pygmaeus
AGGTGGTCTGGTAGAAAAGGCAGAGGAACAAGAGATCAAATTGCCAACATCCGCTGGAAAATGGAAAAAACAAGAGGGTTCCAGAAAAAACATCTACTTCTGCTTTATTGACTATGCCAAAGCCTTTGACTGTGTGGATCACAATAAACTGCAAAATTCTGAAAGAGATGGGAATACCAGACCACCTAACCTGCCTCTTGTTACTGTTAGTACCCTTAAATACCATCAGTCTTATCCTCCCACCTCCCATCTCCTAGTGACCACCATTTAACTCCCTGATTGTTTATATATATGTATATATTATAGGAGATATATATAAAGGAGCTTCCCTAGTGGCTCAGACAGCAAAATTTTCTGCACTACTCAGCCACCATTAAAAAAAAAAGTTCAACACAGAGTTATATTCAATATAATTTAATAACCTAATAAGGAAAAAAAAATTGAAAAAGAATATGTCTTTGTATGTAACGGAATTACCTTGCATATGCCTGAAATGCATGCAACATTGTAAATCAACTATATTTTGATTTTTTTTCTTAAAGGAGGTGGGGGACAGGATTGTGGAAACCTGAGGAAAAAATTTGTCAATTGCTTATTTATCATCATAACATGGAAGTCTGTAAACTAAAAAGTGAGAGTATGCTTTACATAGTATATGGTTACCTCTGTCATTAGCCCCAGAATCATACCCCTCCCCATGAACAAAAAAATACCCCTCAATCCCCCAGAGGTCACCATTTTAATATATACTTCAGCGTTCTATAATGCTTATGTTCTCTTCTTTTCCTTTATAATTTGGTGTGTGTGTGTATTCTGTGCAAAGATGTTAATTAACAAAAAGAATCATTGTGTCGTTATCCTACTTGACTTATCAATAGTTGAGAGTGTATGTTGAAATGTTAGTTATTTTGTGTTGTCTGGTTATGTAATTTGTCATATTCTCTCCAAAGTTTCTACTGATTTTGCCTAGTATACATACATGTACTAGAAACGAAGACAGAATTGCCCATTGGATTTAGCAACATGTAGGTCATTGGTGGGGAGAAGGCAATGGCACCCCACTCCAGTACTCTTGCCTGGAAAATCCCATGGATGGAGGAGACTGATAGGCTGCAGTCCATGGGGTCGCTAAGAGTCGGAGACGACTGAGTGGCTTCACTTTCACTTTTCACTTTCATGCGTTGGAGAAGGAAATGGCAACCCACTCCAGTGTTCTTGCCTGGAGAATCCCAGGGACGGGGGAGCCTGGTGGGCTGCCGTCTATGGGGTCGCAGAGTCGGACATGACTGAAGCGACTTAGCAGCAGCTTAGCAGGTTATTGGTGACCTTAACCAGCAATTTTAGTGAAGTTGTAAGGATGAAGCCTAATTGGAGAATTCAAAAAAAGATGGAAAAAGAATTGAGACTGATTAACAGCAAACTCTTTTAAGGAATTGCACTCAGAGAGTGAAGAAATAGAGTGGAAGCCAACGTGGGAAATGGGCTTTGGAAAAGAGCAGATGCCTGTGCTGACAGGAATGGTTCAGTGCAGATCAGGGAAGTAGACTGTGTACAGGAGAGGCAGGGATCACTGCAGAGATATTCCAGTTGAGAGGGAAGCTCCCAGGTTTGGGAATTGGCTTTGGATAGAAGCACAGATAGTTTCCTTACGGGCACAGGATGAGATAACAGTAAATGGGTGTAGATGCTGGCAGGTGGGCAGACATGGAAAACCCCTTCTGAGTAAGTAAGAGGTGTAGAGGGCTGTGTGGGAAGAGAGGGAAGGGGTGAAACAGCCATCTTGGAGGAGCAATAGATGAAGAAAACGTAGGATGGGTGCTGGCATCATTAAGGAGTCTTGGGTCGTGCTCCTCAGGTGGGACCAGTGTGGGACCCTTCAAAATGGCTTGTGCTTTTCTCTTGCCACTTCGATGTGCTTGATGCTGGTTGTGGTTTTTCCCACACAGTGCAACATGAACGGCATGGGACAGGGGCTTGAGGGAGTGATCACACTGCTTGACCCTGGAATTTCAGTTAGAGGGGAAGGGAAGAGAGTGCATCAAGAGAGTGAGGGACTGTGCAGAGGGAAGAGGATCAAAGGCTTGGATGAGTCTTACTGGGATGATTGTTAGAGTAAAATGTGGGTAAAATGTGGGTAAAATGTGAGCTGGAAAGATGGGCAGAAAGAGGACTGCTTGAAAGTGAAATTATGGAGTGGCTGCAGTTATTAGAAGTGAAAAGGTCTGTATAACCATGAGGTGAGTGGCTGAGGAGAAACGAGGTGACAGATAAGATAATAGGAAGAGAGAAACCCAAAGAATGGAGAGGTCAGCATGGTATTGAAATCAGCAAGGGTAATGCTGGAGAGAATGACTTGAGCTAGAAGTAAACTGGTATGAAGTGAAGGGACGTGATTTAGGATTAGTAAATGACAGCAACGGTGAGAGTAATGGGTGACAGTGGTCTTACATGAGATTCGCTGCTGCATCTTTTTAGGGAAAAAGAAAAAGGTGGGAAATGTTTTAGAATTGGCAGTGAGAAGAAAGGGAATGCCTGCCATATGTGCAGGCCTGAAGATGGTGGGAGCTGAGGGCAAGTCAGAAGGAGAAAACCAGCTTCTTTGAGGGAGCTATGGGGGAACAGTGTGCTCAGGCAGAGTGAACATAGACAGGAACTAGCTGAGAAGACCTGGAGGATGTAGGTTGGTTTTGCCAAGCTTTCCATTTCCAGAGGAAATAGAAAGTACGGTGGCTTTAGGAGTTGAAAAAAGGTGGAATTTGGGGGCAGAATCCATCATATACAGAGACTTACGGGAATTAGAGTACAAGGGAGGTGGAGGTGGTGGTCTGGAGTCTGTGACTTCTTACAGTGACTCATTTAATCAGGGATAAAGGGGGTAATTCCATGAATCAAGGCAAGTTGGAAGTGGTCAAACAGGAGATGGCAAGAGTGAACGTCGACATTCTAGGAATCAGTGAACTAAAACGGACTGGATGGGTGAATTTAACTCAGATGACCATTATATCTACTACTGCGGGCAGGAAACCCTTAGAAGAAATGGAGTAGCCATCATGGTCAACAAGAGTCCGAAATGCAGTACTTGGATGCAATCTTAAAAACGGCAGAATGATCTCTGTCCGTTTCCAAGGCAAACCATTCAATATCACGGTAATCTAAGCCTATGCCCCAACCAGTAATGCTGAAGCTGAAATTGAACGGTTCTGTGAAGACCTACAAGACCTTTTAGAACTAACACCCAAAAAAAGATGTCCTTTTCATTATAGGGGACTGGAATGCTAAAGTAGGAAGTCAAGAAACACCTGGAGTAACAGGCAAATTTGGCCTTGGAATGCGGAATGAAGCAGGGCAAAGACTAATAGAGTTTTGCCAAGAAAATGCACTGGTCATAGCAAACACCCTCTTCCAACAACACAAGAGAAGACTCTACACATGGACATCACCAGATGGTCAACACCGAAATCAGATTGATTATATTCTATGCAGCCAAAGATGGAGAAGCTCTATACAGTCAACAAAAACAAGACCAGGAGCTGACTGTGGCTCAGATCATGAACTCCTTATTACCAAATTCAGACTTAAATTGAAGAAAGTAGGGAAAACCGCTAGACCATTCAGGTATGACCTAAATCAAATCCCTTATGATTATACAGTGGAAGTGAGAAATAGATTTAAGGGCCTAGATCTGATAGATAGAGTGCCTGATGAACTATGGAATGAGGTTCGTGACATTGTACAGGAGACAGGGATCAAGACCATCCCCATGGAAAAGAAATGCAAAAAAGCAAAATGGCTGTCTGGGGAGGCCTTACAAATAGCTGTGAAAAGAAGAGAGGCGAAAAGCAAAGGAGAAAAGGAAAGATATAAGCATCTGAATGCAGAGTTCCAAAGAATAGCAAGAAGAGATAAGAAAGCCTTCTTCAGCGATCAATGCAAAGAAATAGAGGAAAACAACAGAATGGGAAAGACTAGAGATCTCTTCAAGAAAATTAGAGATACCAAGGGAACATTTCATGCAAAGATGGGCTCGATAAAGGACAGAAATGGTATGGACCTAACAGAAGCAGAAGATATTAAGAAGAGGTGGCAAGAATACACAGAAGAACTGTACAAAAAAGATCTTCATGACCCAGATAATCATGATGGTGTGATCACTCACCTAGAGCCAGACATCCTGGAATGTGAAGTCAAGTGGGCCTTAGAAAGCATCACTACGAACAAAGCTAGTGGAGGTGATGGAATTCCAGTTGAGCTATTTCAAATCCTGAAAGATGATGCTGTGAAAGTGCTGCACTCAATATGCCAGCAAATTTGGAAAACTCAGCAGTGGCCACAGGACTGAAAAAGGTCAGTTTTCATTCCAATCCCAAAGAAAGGCAATGCCAAAGAATACTCAAACTACCACACAATTGCACTCAACTCACACGCTAGTAAAGTAATGCTCAAAATTCTCCAAGCCAGGCTCCAAGAGTACATGAACCATGAACTTTCTGATGTTTAAGCTGGATTTAGAAAAGGCAGAGGAACCACAGATCAAATTGCCAACATCCACTGGATCATCGAAAAAGCAAGAGAATTCCAGAAGAACATCTATGTCTGCTTTATAGACTATGCCAAAGTCTTTGACTGTATGGGTAATAACAAACTGTGGATAATTCTGAAAGAGATGGGAATACCAGACCATCTGACCTGCCTCTTGAGAAATCTGTATGCAGGTCAAGAAGCAAGAGTCAGAACTGGACATGGAACAACAGACTGGTTCCAAATTGGGGAAGAGTACATCAAGGCTGTATATTGTCACCCTGCATATTTAATTTATATACAGAGTACATCCTGAGAAATGCTGGACTGGATGAAGCACAAGCTGGAATTAAGATTTCCAGGATAAATGTCAATAACCTCAGATACGCAGATGAAACCACTCTTATGGCAGAAAGTGAAGAAGAACTGAAGAGCCTCTTGATGACAGTGAAAGAGGAGAGTGAAAAAGTTGGCTTAAAGCTCAACATTCAGAAAACGAAGATCATGGCATCCGGTCCCATCACTTGATGGGATATAGATGGGGAAACAGTGGAAACAGTGGCAGACTTTATTTTGGGGGGCTCCCAAATCACTGCAGATACCATGAAATTAAAAGACGCTTACTCTTTGGAAGAAAAGCTATGACAAACCTAGACAGCTTATTAAAAAACAGAGACATTACTTTGCCAACAAAGTCCATATAGTCAAAGCTATGGTTTTTTTGGTAGTCATGTATGGATGTGAGAGTAGGAATGTAAAGAAAACTAAGCAGTGGAAAACTGATGCTTTTGAACTGTGGTGTTGGAAAAGACTCTTAAGAGTCCCTTGAACAGCAAGGAGATCCAAGCAGTCCATCCTAAAGGAAGTCAGTCTTGATTATTCATTGGAAGGAATGATGCTGAAGTTGAAACTCCAATACTTTGGCCACCTGATGCGAAGAGCTGACTCACTGGAAAAGACCCTGATGCTGGGAAAGACTGAGGGCAGGAGGAGAAAGAGATGACAGAGGATGAGATGGTTGGATGGCATCACTCACTCAATGGACATTAGTTTGAGTAAAGTCTGGGAGTTGGTGATGGACAGAGAGGCCTGGCATGCTGCAGTCCATGAGGCTGCAAAGAGTCGGACATGACTGAGTGACTGAACTGACTGACTGGCTCTATAATTTAGTGTAATAGCACAATTTAATTATGCTAAGATTTATTTATTACTTTAAACTAGGATTACCTTTTTTCCAATGAAAGGTGCAAAATAAGACCAAAATTATGGGTTGTTTTTTGTTTTGTTCTCTACTAATGAAGCAAAGAAAAGAAAGATGCCTTTCATTTAAAGTTTAAAACAAATTATTTCTCATCACATTGTTCTTTTGTCACCTAGAAAAGGCTTAAATGACAAGAGTTTTGGTTCCTAACGGTAATCAATCCAGAAAAGTTCTTTTTTTATAAAGAGTAGAGCTAATAGAATATTAAATATAAAGTACAAGAGAAAGATTGAACCAAAGGTGAAAATCTGCGATTGCAAATTTATGTAGTATTTATAAAATCAAGAAATCAGTCTCTCCCAGAGTACAAGTAGGCTTAGAATAAAAAGACTAACCAGAACCCTGGAGAACATTTATTTATGTTTATTGTGTCCTCTGAGTTAACCATACTTGAAATGAATGACAACATTTTATGAGTATTTTAAATCCTTGGTTCTCTGATCTATAGGGCCTAATGCCCTAAATTTTCTAGCTAAAAATTTTTCTTAAACATTAATTTTGCTGTATTTTTCAATTATTAAAGCAAAGTCATGAGATCTCTAAATCTTTGTTCATGTTTACTTATTTACAAAACTTGTTAGAAAACCACAGTTTTATTTTTATATTCTTAATAGCCTGCTTTCCAAACTGTTAATATTATATTGACTCTGAATTGTTCTAAATGATCTGCAAAACAGCTCTAAATCTTAGACAGCTGCATACCCACTCGGGACAGAGTTGGATAGAAGAATAAATGAACTTCTAATAGATGCCCGAGCTAGTTCCTGTCTCTTATACACATCTTGGAGATGATGGGATCCCAGTTGAGCTATTTCAAATCCTGGAAGATGATGCTGTGAAAGTGCTGCACTCAATATGCCAGCAAATTTGGACAACTCAGCAATGGCCACAGGACTGGAAAAGATCAGTTTTCATTCCAATTCCAAAGAAAGGCAATGCCAAAGAATGCTCAAACTACCCCACAATTGCACTCATCTCAAAGGCTGGTAAAGTAATCCTTTAAATTCTCCAAGCCAGGCTTCAGCAATACGTGAACTGTGAACTTCCAGATGTTCAAGCTGGTTTTAGAAAAGGCAGAGGAACCAGAGATCAAATTGCCAACATCCACTGGAAAATGGAAAAAGCAAGAGTTCCAGAAAAACATCTATTTCTGCTTTATTGACTATGCCAAAGCCTTTGACTGTGTTGATCCCAATAAACTGTGGAAAATTCCGAAAGAGATGGGCATACCAGACCACCTGACCTGCCTCTTGAGAAATCTGTATGCAGGTCAGGAAGCAACAGTTAGAACTGGACATGGAACAACAGACTGGTTCCAAATAGGAGAAGGAGTATGTCAAAGGATGTAAATTGTCACCCTGCTTATTTAACTTCTATGCAGAGTACATCATGAGAAACGCTGGCAGGTCCCCCTCTTGAACTCTAATACTTTAGCTATAAGATGGGTAAGGATAAACCTATCTTCATGTGTTCATTAGGTATTTATTAATACTTCTTTTGAAAATTGCTTATTACTATCCTTTGCCCATTATCCTTGGAGAAGGCAATGGCACCCCACTCCAGTACTCTTGCCTGGAAAATCCCATGGATGGAGGAGCCTGGTGGGCTTCAGTCCATGGGGTCGCTAAGTCGGACATGACTGGGTGACTTTACTTTCACTTTTCACTTTCCTGCATTGGAGAAGGAAATGGCAACCCACTCCAGTGTTCTTGCCTGGAGAATCCCAGGGACAGGGGAGCCTGGTGGGCTGCCGTCTATGGGGTCACACAGAGTCGGACACAACTGAAGCGACTTAGCAGTAGCAGCCCATTATCCTACTAGGCTGATTTTCAGTACTGTTTTTAAAGAAGCCTTGATATGTTTCTTCATTTCTTCAAATCTTTAAAAAAATATGTCTGTTACAGTTGACCCTTGGACAACATGGGTTTGAGTTGCACTGGTCCACATATACGCAGATTGTTTTCAGTAGTAGAGGCTGCAGTACTCCGTGTCCTGAGTTGGTTGAATTTTCAGGTGTAGACCCTCAAATACAGAGGGACCACATATATAGAGAAACCACATATACAGAGGGCCGACTGCAGCTGCCTGGAGGGTTGGTTCCCCTGTGCCCCAGCCCCTCATTGTTCAAGGGTCGGCTGCAGTAAATTTTTACAGGTTTCTTCTTATATGATTCTTAATTTTATTCCTAGGTATTGAGTAATCTTTGTTACTGTTGAAATAAGATCTTTCAAAATTACTATTAATACATTTTCATTTCTGGCATAAGAGAAAAGTAGCTTTTTTCTTTATGTAATTATCTTGGACTGCAAGGAAATCCAGCCGGTCCATCCTAAAGGAAATCAGTCCTGAATGTTCATTGGAGGGACTGATATTTAAGCTGAAACTCCAGTCCTTTGGCCACCTGATGCAAAGAGCGGACTCATTTGAAAAGACCCTGATGCTGGGAAAGGTTGAAAGCAGGAGGAGAAGGTGACGACAGAGGATGAGATGGTTGGATGGCATCACTGACTCAATGGACATGAGTTTGAGTTAACTCTGGGAGTTGGTGATGGACAGGGAGGCCTGGCATGGTGCAGTCCAAGGGGTCGCAAGGAGTTGGACACGACTGAGCGACCGAGCTCAACTGAATTATCTTGTAGGTGACTACTTAATTCTCTCTGTTAGTTGTGTTTTCCCTAGGTTTGCCTGTAGGTATTCTTGTTTCTTAGGCTCTGAACCTGGGCGTGTACTGTTAGAGCTATATTTGGGCAGCAGCCTGGGAGACCTTGGAGAAGGAGATGGCACCCCACTCCAGTATTCTTGGCTAGGAAATCTCATGGATAGAGGAGCCTGGCAGGCTACAGTCTGTGGGGTTGCAAAGAGTCGAACACAACTGAGCCGCTAACACTTTCACTGGGTGGTAGCCTTGCAAGCGAACATGACCACCACTGGTAACCTTGTTTCTGTGGGACATTTTGCTCTGAACGCCAAATCACAAATGACTTCTCGAATGCAGCTCTGTTTAGAGACCATGAACTGGCTTTACTTTCCTGAATCTGTTTGAATTTCAGGAACGTGAGGAGCATCCTCGGAGAGGCCGAGAAGATCGGCCACACCGAGAACCCTCAGGACAGGAACACAAGCGAGCTCGGAACAGTGACCGAGACAGGCACCGCGGCCATTCCCACCAGAGGAGAAGCTCAGGAGAGAGGCCTGGCAGCGGGCAGCCTCAGGGACGCGATCGAGATGCTCAGAACCTGCAGGCCCAGGAAGCCGAGCGGGAGTTCCACAACACCCGGCGCCGCGAGCACCGCCAGAAGAACGACGTTAGCGCTGGCAGTACCGCGTCTCAGGACGTGCAGCCTCGGCCTGGACCTGGAGGCAACAACAAGGACAAAGAGGTGCCTGTTAAAGAGAAGCCAAGCTTCGAACTTTCTGGGGCACTTCTTGAGGACACTAATACCTTCCGGGGTGTAGTTATTAAATACAGCGAGCCCCCGGAAGCACGTATCCCCAAAAAACGGTGGCGTCTCTACCCCTTTAAAAATGATGAAGTGCTTCCAGTGATGTACATCCACCGGCAGAGCGCTTACCTCCTGGGCCGGCACCGCCGCATCGCAGACATTCCCATCGATCACCCCTCCTGTTCTAAGCAGCACGCCGTCTTTCAGTACCGGTAAGTGTCCATCTGCGGAGGAAACCAAGGTGCCAGCAGAAGCCCGCCGTCTCGGCTGGTTGGGATTACTGAGATCTGTGCGCATGTATGTGCGCACAAGAAGCCCATGTCCCTCGTAGCTAATAGTGTTTTTTTTTTAATTTTTGTTGATGGGAGTTTAGTTCCGCATCCCAGGATCGAACGCAAGTCCTTGTCAGTGAGTGTGGAGTCCTAACCCCTGGACCGTCAGGGAGTTCCTTCTAATCTGAGGAGCACTATTCCTCTAATGTATAATCACTTTTTGTAAATAATTGCCAGCACTTGTGTAAGAGGATGGACGGTGGTGTCCGAAATCCAGATTTTGAGTCCTGCCAGTGCCACTTACGTGGGGCCAGCCGCTCTTCTGGGCCTCAGTTTCTGCGTCCCTCGCAGGGCTGTTATGATAGGTAAGTGGAAGTAAAGCCGAGAATGAAAATAAAGCTGAGAAGGCCTGGCATATGTTAGCCGAATCTGTATCTTGGCAATTTCTGTAGTACATCTGTTGTTGTTGGATGCTCACGACAATCCTGTGGGGAGGCGAGGACTAGTCTTAATACCCCATTTAACAGATGAGCCCGTGAAGCTCAGCAAAGCCAGGTGGCCTGCCTGATAAATAATCGCTGAGGTAGCATGCTGGCTCAAATTGGTTTTGATTTGAATAATTTTGATCATCTTATCTGTTCCCTTGACTCCAAAGTCCAAATATACTGGTTTATTCCTATTGGAATAGAAGCTAAAATATGTTGAATTATAGGTAAAAGAAGCATTATGTTGATTATTAACAATACAAAAAAATGTCAAATTTTTAAAAATACCAAAAAAAAAGTGTATTTCTTAACCATGGCAAGAGGCCTTGGATTCTGCATTTTAAGCTGTGATCTACCATGAACCCCTCTTTCCCAGTGACCAGTTCTCACCGATTTGACTTGCTCCCAATTTCGAAATCCATAACTGCCTTCCCATTGATTTCTACAGTTTGCACTTGAACTGAGTCTAAGCCAGGTATTTACATGGTCCAGACTGTTAGCACCAAGCTGGAGGCCCTGGGGCTGGATTCCGCTCACAGCTTTCTCTCCTTTGCCTCCGCTAGGCTTGTGGAGCACACCCGTGCTGATGGGACAGTTGGCCGCAGGGTGAAGCCCTACATCATTGACCTTGGCTCAGGCAATGGAACATTCCTGAACAACAAGCGAATTGAGCCACAGAGATACTATGAACTGAAGGAAAAGGATGTCCTTAAGTTTGGGTTCAGCAGTAGAGAGTATGTTCTGCTCCATGAGTCCTCTGACACCTCTGAAGTAGACAGGAAAGAAGACGAGGATGACGAGGAAGAGGAGGAGGTGTCTGACAGCTAGCAAACTGAAAACACCCCAGGCTCTCGAGAGACCTTTTCTTTGTGCGAAGGCTTTGGGACTGACTCACGGGGCACCACTGTGCTCTCTGTAATGCCTCTTACTGCCTTAAGTCTTTCTTCTGTTGCTGACCAGCTTATGTTTCAGTGTAAAAAAAAATGACTCATGTTTGGTTGAACTTCTTTCTGTGACACATTGGCCACATGCCTGGGGGCATTTATTTTCCAAACAGTTTCACCGACACATCGTGTTTTAGTAGAAGCATCATGGCTTGAGTTGGTGCTTTCAGAACTGCTGCCTAGGAAACTATCAACCCTTGGTTAACGGGGAATTGTGGCTTGTTTTCTTTGTACAGTTACCCTATTTATACAGTTGTTAAGCTTTGTGGACCAGGTTTGTTGTTATCTTGGGGGCAAACCCCTGAACAGAGAATCTTACTAAGCTTTGGTTATCACCAAAATAGCCTCCAGAATATACCAAAGCTTTGACCTGGTTGAGCTCTTGAGTCATAGAAATTGATTTTGCACTTGGTTGGTTTGG
>SJYV01033396.1:0-11159 GCA_006410875.1 Neotragus pygmaeus
TTTGCATTTCTTTTCCTTGGGGATGGTCTTGATCCCTGCCTCCTGTACAATGTCATGAACCTCCGTCCATAGTTCTACAGGTACTCTGTCTATCAGAGTTAATTCCTTGAGTCTATTTCTCACTTCCACTGTTTAATTTTAATTCACTTTAAACTAAGCAGCTTTTAGCCAACATATAGGACAGCTTAGTTCTTGATGATGATACAGTACATGCCCTCTAGGCACATGGGGCCAGCCCCCACAATTAACAAACCATTATAATACAAGCTAATAACTGCTAAGTGAGAAATTCTGAAATTTTGTAGAGCCATAGGATGGTATTCTATTCAACTGTTTCATTTTAAGAAACTCTTCTTAGAGAAGTTCATGTCTGATAGATAGATAAGACTCTTTTCAAATTATATTGATTTCTTAAAATCCCTGGTATGTGGCAAAGTAACATGGCAAGACAGCCAATACATAAGCTTTAAACTGGATAATTTACAGCCAGAGTATTCTATACGACAGCAGAAAAAAAGATACATTTTATCTTCCATTTTGACATCATAGGTTGTCTAACAATAAATTATGGGTCTTTTCCACGTTTATTGCAATGACCTAATATATTCCATCAATACCTACAGAAAAACACACTGCATGATTCTGGTAGAATTGGAAATGAAAAATGAAACATTTTATTTCATTCTGATGCCCTGACTTTTAAAGAATCACAGAATCCATTCCTGAAGAGCAAAATATACCTCCCAAACACTATCATGTGGCTCAGCTGGTAAAGAATCCACCTATAATGCAGGAGACCTGTGTTCAATCCCTGGGTTGGGAAGATCCCCTGCAGAAGGAAAAGGCTACACACTCCAGTATTCTGGTCTGAAGAATTCCATGGACTGTATAGTCCATTGGGTCGCAAAGACTCTGGCACAACTGGGCGAATTTCACTTTCACTTCCACTTTTTAAACACTATCAGGATGAGTAAACTCTTTCCAAGCCTTGACAATCATTTACCACAGGAGTTAGAAAAAATGTTGACAAAGAATGTATCCATGTATATGCATAACTGAATCACTTTGCTGTAAACCTGAAACTAGCCCAACATTGTTAATCAACTATACTCTAAAGTAAAATAAAATTTTAAAATATGTCTGCAATAATAACAGAAAAAAAACTTTGTCAATGTTATAAAATCAGCAATATTTGATCCAACCACATGGGGGCAGCATCTATAAACCCGCCCCTCTGGAAAATAACCTGAGTAAAACAGTAGTAAGCCTGATTGGCTGCCTCAAATTGCAGTCACTCCTTTCACCTTTCTTTCCAAAGAGCAGTGCAGACCACGATTCTGTGGGTCTGGAAGAAGCTTGTACAAGGAAAACCCTTTAGGAGCAAGTAGATTCAGCAACTCTTCCTGCCGAGGAAGAAGAGGGAGATGCTGCTCATAGCACCAGTGTTAATCTTATGGATGCAAATACCACGTGAGTTTGGGGTTTCCCTGATTGCTCCCAGAAAATTCAGCACAGCGGAATCTTATCTGCAACTGGAGGAGTGGGACTTTCTGATTGAGAGCAAAGTTGTGAAAAGACACAAAAATTATAAAGTAAGAAGATAGAGGGAGTTGAGGAGGGAGACTTGAAACAAAGGAGAAAAATACACAAGAATGAGAGAGACCAGGGTAGTTGACGGATTAGACATCTAATCAGATCTTCTCTGATGCTTCCCTCTGTTTTTCTGAACAGAAATGAATGGACAACAGATAAAGCATTTTCCTGAATTCTTGCTTCTACAAGAAGGAGAGAACTTCACTACATACTGCAATTTCTCGAGCACATTTTACAACTTACAGTGGTATAAGCAGAGGCCTGGGGGCAGTCCTGTCCTCTTGATGATATTAGCTAAGGGTGGAGAAGTGAAGACGCAGCAGAGACTGACAGTTCGGTTTGGAGAGTCCAGACAGCACAGCTCCCTGCACCTCACGGCCGCTCAGCCTTCAGATGTAGGAACTTACTTCTGTGCCGCGGCACAGTGCTCTGGAAGCACCTGCTGTCTGTCCCCAAACCTCACTGTGGGCTCCAGGGGCCGCCCCTCCTCAACTCCCCTCACAGCAGGGGCCAGAGAAAGCTGAAGTCATGATGTCTACGAAGAAACTGAACTTTTAATTACAAAAGTCCGTGGACTCAGACAGTGTTACTGAAGAATTCTATCAAACACTGAAGAGGAATTAGCATGAATTATACACAATTTCTTCCAGAAAATAGAAAATAACTTCTCACTCATTTTTTGAAACTAGTATTATTTTAGTACCAACATTTTTAAAGAGTCACAAAAAGAAAACTACAGAGAACTATCCTTCATGACTATAGATACCTGTTTGGGTAAAGAATCTGAAAAAAAAAATGAATATATGTATATTTGTAACTGTATCACTATGCTGTACACCTGAAACTAACACAATATTGTAAATTAATTCAGTTCAGTTCAGTTCATTTCAGTCTCTCAGTCATGACCAACTCTTTGCGACCTCATGAACCTCAGCACACCAGGCCTCCCTGTCCATCACCAACTCCTGTAGTCCACCCAAACCCATGTCCATTGAGTCGGTGATGCCATCCAACCATCTCATCTTCTGTCGGCCCCTTCTCCTCCTGCCCTCAATCTTTCTCAGCATCAGGGTCTTTTCAAATGAGTCAGCTCTTCGCATCATGTGGCCAAAGTATTGGAGTTTCAGCTCCAACATCAGTCCTTCCAATGAACACCCAAGACTGATCTCCTTTAGGATGGACTGGTTGAATCTCCGTGCAGTCCAAGGGACTCGCAAGAGTCTTCTCCAACACCACAGTTCAAAAGCATCAATTCTTCAGCTCTCAGCTTTCTTTATACTCCAACTCTCACATCCATACATGACCACTGGAAAAACCATAGCCTTGACTAGATGGACCTTTGTTGACAAAGTAATGTCTCTGCTTTTTAATATGTCAGCATTTGTGTGGTGTCGTTTAGCTGATGTATTACAATGAGCATANACATCCATACATGACCACTGGAAAAACCATAGCCTTGACTAGATGGACCTTTGTTGACAAAGTAATGTCTCTGCTTTTTAATATGTCATCTAAGTTGGTCATAACTTTCCTTCCAAGAAGTAAGCCTCTTTTAATTTCATGGTTGCAATCACCATCTGCAGTGATTTTGGAGCCCAGAAAAATAAAGTCAGCCACAAATAAATTATATGCCAATAAAATTTTTAAAGGCAAAAAAAATTGTTAACAAAATAATAGCAAGTAGAATTCATCACTATATAAAAATAATGATATACCAAGCACAAGTGGATTTTTTTACTTTAATGTTTGAAAATCAGTTGATGGAATCCACTATATTACATGGTAAAAAGAAATCATGTGATTATCTCAATCTATGTAGAAAGAGCATTTGACAAAATTCAACAGTCAACTGTGGTGAAAACTCTGAGAAACACAGGAATATAGGGGGATCTCCTCAACTTCTAATTGTATGCTTACTAATAGAAGACTATGTTCATTTCCTATCACTGGGAACAAGGCAAGAATAGCCACTCATCATTTTCCTTCGACATGTGCTAGAAATTCTGTTCAATGCAACAAAGCAGTAAATGTAAAGACGGTCATATAGATCATCAAGAAGATGTAAAATTGCCACAATTTTCAGGCAATATGATTTTCTATTTAGAAAATCTCAGAAAATATACCAAAAAAGCCTTTCTAGAACTATTAAATGGATTCAGCAAGGTCACTGAATGTAAGATCAAAATACAAAAATAAAATGTATTTCTGTCTACTAGCAGTGAACATGTGGACACATAAATTAAAAATATAATACCATTTACTCAAAAAGAAACCCCAAAAAACCCAAATCCTTGGAAGTTAATCTAACAAAACATATACAGAACTTTTGTGCTGAAAACTATAAAGTGCTGATAAAAGAAATCAAAGAAGACAAATGAAGAGATATCCTCTGTTTGCAAATTAGAAGGCTCCAAAAAGTACATGTGTCATTTCTCTCAAATTGATATACACATTTTACATAGTGCCTGTTAAAAAACAACCCAATCGAAAAGTGGGAAAAAGACCTAAACAGTCATTTCTCCAAAGAAGACATGCAGATGGCTAACAAGCACATGAAAAGATGCTCAACAATGCTCATTATTAGAGAAATGTAAATCAAAACTACAATGAGATATCACCTCACACCAGTCAGAATGGCCATCATCAAAAAGTCTACAAACAGTAAATGCTGGAGAGTGTGTGGAGAAAAGGGAATGCTCTTGCACTGTTGAGAATATAAATTGATACAGCCACTATGGAAGACAGCATGGAGGTTCCTTAAAAAAACTAGAAATAAAACCACCACATGACCCAGAAATCCCACTGCTAGGCANGCTGGAGAGTGTGTGGAGAAAAGGGAATGCTCTTGCACTGTTGAGAATATAAATTGATACAGCCACTATGGAAGACAGCATGGAGGTTCCTTAAAAAAACTAGAAATAAAACCACCACATGACCCAGAAATCCCACTGCTAGGCATATACCCTGAGGAAACCAAAATGGAAAAAGACACACGTATCCCATTGTTCATTGCAACACTGTTTACAATAGCTAGAACATGGAAGCAACCTACATGTCCATCAACAGATGAATGGGTAAAGAAATTGTGGTACATATTCACAATGGAATATTCAGTTCAATTCAGTCGCTCAGTCGTGTCCGACTCTTCGTGACCCCATGAATCGCAGCACTCCAGGCCTCCCTGTCCATCACCATCNGTAGGCAGGATCCATGTGATCAAAGACCTTGAAAGCTTGGTTAAGAAATTTCAGCTTTAAACTAGAGGCATCACTAAGGAGTTAAAACACTTAGGAGTTAATACTAGAGGCTATAAGGCACCACTAAGGAGTTAAAACCATAAAATTAGAATAATTTTAGGAAATTCACTATATGAGGATACAGGCTTGAGAAGGAACTTGGAGAAACTACTTATGATATTATTGCAGCAGTACAAACGTTCTAATTTAAGGAAGTAGTATTATAAGTGTTAATTGGGGAGAAATTTACATTATATTAAAGAGAAANAGAATAATTTTAGGAAATTCACTATATGAGGATACAGGCTTGAGAAGGAACTTGGAGAAACTACTTATGATATTATTGCAGCAGTACAAACGTTCTAATTTAAGGAAGTAGTATTATAAGTGTTAATTGGGGAGAAATTTACATTATATTAAAGAGAAAGAATGGATAGGACTTTGTAACTAATTGGATATTGGTAATGATGGATTAGAATAAAGAAAGATTTTAATTTCTGACTTGTGGAGTGGAGTGGATGGTACCACCATTCCTCCACATAGAGAACCTAGAAGATAGCTAGATTTCAGGAGGAAGATAATGATTTTTTTTTCTTGAAATATATTGAATTTGAAGTGTGTATGGGGCACTCAAGTGGGAAAACAAGGAAACTATATGTGTATATATATTCACTGTATATTGATGTGCTCATGCACATGCACATAGTTCTAGTGTTTCTGAGAGGGTACAGGATAAGAGATAAAGTCAGAATGGTGGTAATTCACAGTCTTGCTATATATGGGAATGCTCAGAGTAAGCTTATTTGCCTAGAAGGAGAGTGAAAGAAGTCTGGAGAATACTAACATATTAAGGTTGAACAAAGAAAGAGTAGGAAGAAAGATGGGCTGACTGTTCAGGGAATTTAGAGACTGATATTTATTATTTGTTCATTTGTTTATTCAGTGAATGTATACTGAACTCTTTCCTAGTCGGGGTTGACCCCAACTCAGAGTCTGAGATGAAAAAAAAAAAAAGAAAAAAAAAAGAGAGGGGGAGAGGGACAAATTAGGAGTATGTTATTAACAAATACAAACTAATATACATAGAATGTATAAGTAACAAAGATAACTTGTATAACCCAGGGAATTATATACAAAATGTTGTAATATTCCATAATGGAATATAATCTGAAATATATATACATAACTTAATTATTGTAACTCAACTATGTTTCAACTAAAAATGCAATGCTACTTACAATTGGTAACTACCAAAATGAAATACTTAGTTATTACTCTAACACAATATGTATAAAATCAATATGAGAATAACTACAAAACTCTGATGAATGAAATAAACAAAGAACTACATAAATGGAGAAATATTACATGTTAATAGATGTTGTTGACATGTTCAGTCACTAAGTAGTGTCTGACGCTTTGTGACCCCAAGGACTGCAGCAAACCAGGCTTTCCTGTCCTTCACCATCTGCCAGTTTCCTCAAACTCACATACATTGAGTTGGTGATGGCATCCAGTCATGTCATCCTCTGTTGTCCTCTTTTCCTCTTGCCTTCAAGCTTACCCAGCATCAGGGTCTTTTCAAATGAGTCAGCTCTTTGCATCATGTGGCCAAATTATTTGTGCTTTGGTATCAGTCTTTCCAATGAATTCCTTGGTGACTCAGAAGGTAAAGAGTCTGCCTGAAATGTGGTAGAACCAGGTTCAATCCCTGGGTCAGGAAGATCCAGAGAAATGGTAACCCACTCCAGTATTCTTGACTGGAAAATCCCATGGACGAGGAGCCTGGAAGGCTACAGTCCATTGGGTCACAAAAGTCAGACACGACTGAAGTGACTTCACTTCACTTCCTTTAGGATAGACTGGTTTGATCTCCTTGCTGTCCAAGGGACTCTCAAGAATTTACTCCAGCACCACAGTTCAAATGCATGAATACTTCAGTGCTCAGCCTTCTTTATGCACCAACTCCCACATCTTGGCTCAGATGGTAAGGTATCTGTCTACAATGCGGGAGACCCAGGTTTGATCCCTGGGTGGGGAAGATCCCCTGGAGAAGGAAATGGAAATCCACTCCAGTATTATTGCCTGGAAAATCCCGTGGACAGAGGAGCTTGGTAGGCTACAGTCCATGGGGTTGCAAAGAGTCGGACATGACTGAGCGGCTTCACTTTCACTTTCACCCACATTTGTACATGACTTCTGGAAAAACCATAGCAGTGACAATGTAGACCTTTTTCAGCAAAGTGATGTCTCTGCTTTTTAATACACTGTCTAAGTTTGTCATAGCTTTTCTTTCAAGTAGGAAGCATCCTGTAATTTCCTGGTTGCAGTCACCATTCACAGTGATTTTAAGTCCAAGAAAATAAAGTCTGTCACTTTGTCCCTTTTTTTCACACCTATTTGACCCGAAGTGATGGGACTAGATGTCCTGATCTTAGTTTTTTTGAATGTTGAGTTTTAAGTCAGCTTTTTCACTCTCCTATTTCACCTTCATGAAGCGGCTCTTCAGTTCCTCTTCACTTTCTGCCATTAGCATGATGTCATCTGCATATCTGAGACTGTTGATATTTTTCACAACAGTCTTTATTCTAGCTTGTGATTCATCTTGCCCAGCATTTTGAATGATGTACTATGCATAAAAGTTAAATAAGCAAAGTGATAATATATAGTCTTGACATACTCTTTTTATTCTATGTCTGGTTATAACTGTTGTTTCTTGACCTGTACACAGGATTCTCAGGAGGTAGATAAGGTGGTTTGCTATTTCAATCTCTTTAAGAATTTTCCACAGTTTGTTGTGATCAACTGAGTTCAAAGATTTAGCATAGTCAATGAAGCAGAAGCAGATTTTTTTTCTGGAATTCTCTTGCATTTTCTATGATCCAACGGATGCTGGCAATCTGATCTCTGGTTCTTCTGCCTTTTCTAAAACCAGCTTGTACGTCTGGAAGTTCTCAGTTCATGTAATGTTGAAGCATAGCTTGAAGGACTTTGAGCATTAACTTGCTCTCATGTGAGATGATGCCAATTGTGCAGTAGCTTGAACATTATTTGGCATTGCCCTTCTTTTAGATTGAGATGAAAACTGACCTTGTCCAGTCTTATGGCCACTGCTGTTTTCCAAATTTGCTGGCATTTGAGTGCACCACTTTACCAGCATCATCTTTTAGGATATGAAATAGCTGAGCTGGAATTCCATTGCCTCCACTAGCTTTGTTTTTAATAATGCTTCCTAAGGCCCACTTGACTTCACAACTCCATGATGTCTGGCTCTAGGTGAGTGATCACACCATGTGGTTATCCAGGTCATTAAGACCCGTTTTGTACAGTTCTTATGTGTTTTCTTGCAATCTCTTCTTAATATCTCTGCTTTGTTAGGTTCATAACGTTTCTGTCCTTTATTGTGCCCATCTTTGTGTTTAGTTTTCCTTTGGTGTCCCTAATTTTCTTGAAGAGCTCTGTAGTCTTTCCCATTCTATTTTTTCCCTCTATTTCTTTGCATTGTTTACTTAAGAAGGCTTTCTTATCTCTCCTTGTTATTCTTTGGNTCCTTTGGTGTCCCTAATTTTCTTGAAGAGCTCTGTAGTCTTTCCCATTCTATTTTTTCCCTCTATTTCTTTGCATTGTTTACTTAAGAAGGCTTTCTTATCTCTCCTTGTTATTCTTTGGAATTCTGCATTAACTAGGCTATGTCTTTCCCTTTCTTCTTTGTTTTTTGCTTCTCTTCTTTTCTCAGCTATTTGTAAGGCCTCCTCAGACAACCATTTTCCTTTTCTGCATTTCTTTTTCTTTGGGATCATTTTGGTCACTGACTCCTGTACAGAGTTACAAACATCCATCCATAGCTCTGAAGGCACTCTGTCTATTAGATCTAATACTTTGAATCTATTTGTCACTTCCAAGGCATTTGATTTAGGTCATATCTGAATGGCTTAGTAGCTTTCCCTAATTTCTTCAATTTAAGTCTGAATTTTACAATAAGGATCTGACAAGCTCAGCCAAAGTCAGCTCCAGATCTTGTTTTTGCTGACTGTATAGACCTCCATCTTTGGCTCAAATAATATAATCAATCTGATTTTGGCATTGACCAAAATCTAGTGATGTCTGGTGGACATCTGGTGATGTCCATGTGTAGAGTAATATCTTATGTTGTTGAAGAGGGAGTTTGCTATGACGAGTGTGCTCTCTTGGCAAAATTCTTTTTGCCCTACTTCATTTTGTATTCTAAAGTCAAACTTGCCTGTTACTCCAGGTACCTCTTGACTTCCTACTCTTGCGTTCCAATTCTCTATGATGAAAAGACATCTTTGGTTAGTTCTAGAAGGTCTTGTAAGTCTTCATAAAACTGTTCAACTTCAGTTTCTTCAGCATTAGTGGTTGGGGCATAGACTTGAATTACCGTGATGTTGAATAGTTTCCCCTGGAAATGAACTGAGATCATTCTGTCATTTTTGAGATTGCATCCAATTACTGCATTTCAGACTCTTTTGTTGACTGTGGGGGCTACTCCATTCCTTCTAAGGGATTTTTGCCCACAGTAGTAGATATGATGGTCATCTGAATTAAATTCACCCATTCACATCCATTTTGGTTCACTGATTCCTAAAATATTGATATTCACTCTTGCCATTTCTTCTTTGACCACTTTCAGTTTACCTTTATTCATGGACCTAACAATCCAGGTTCCTATGCAATATTGTTCTTTACAACATCAGACTTTACTTTCTCCATCAGACACATTCATAGATGGGCATTGTTTCTACTTTGGCTCATCCTCTTTGTTCTTTCTGGAGTTATTTCTTTGCTTTTCCTCAGCATCATATTGGACACCTACAGACTTGAGTGGGGGGCTCTTCTTCCAGTTTCATATCATTTTGCCTTTTCATACTGTTCATGGGGTTCTCAAGGCAAGAGTACTGAAGTGGTTTGCCGTTCCCTTCTCCAGCAAACCACGTTTTGTCAGAACTCTCCACCATGACCTGTCAGTACTGGGTGGCCCTGCAACAGCATGGCTCATAGTCAAGCAAGTCTGGCTCAGTCTCTTATGGGGTCATTTCTCCTTTCCTCTGGGTTTGGTGTGCACAGTTTTATTTGTGCCTTCCAATAGTCTGTGTTCCCACCATCTTGAGGAAGTTCTGTAATCAAATCCCTCTATCCTTGAAACCTGGAGATTCTCAGACCTTTGCCAGATACCCAGGTTGGAAAGTCTGATGTGGGGCTTAGATCCTTTGCAACAGTGTGAGAACTTCTTTGGTATAATTGTTCTCCAGTTTGTGGGTCATTCACCTGGTGGCTCTGTGGTAGGACTCCTGGCTCTATGGTAGGGCTAATGGTGACCTTATCCAAGAGGAGCTATGCCAACATGCTGGGCCTCCCAAGTCTGCTGCTGCCAGTGTCCCTGTCTCTGTGGCAGGCCACTGCTGATCCATGCCTCTGCAGGAGACCCTCAAATATTCACAGGCAATTCTATCTCAGTCTCTTGTGGGGGCTCACTGTTCTTTTCTCAAGAGTCCTGGTTCACACAAGGTTTTGTTTGTGCCCTCCAAGAGTCTTTCATGGGTATGGGGCTTGATTTTAATGTGTGCCCCTCCTACCGTCTTGTGGATTCTTCTTTGTCCTTGGACATGGATATCTTTTTTTTTTTTTTTTTTTGGTGGATTGCAACATCCTCCTTTTGATGCTTGTCCAGAAGCTAGTTGCATTTTTCTCACAGGAGATGAATGCACATCCTTCTACTCTGTTATTTTGGAGGCCACATCATGTTAATGGATAGGAAAACAATATTATCAAGGTGTCAGTTCTTCTCAACTTGATCTATAGATTTAATATAATCTCAGCCAAAATTCCAGAAAATTTTGTGGATTTCAGCAAACTAATTCTAAAGGCAAAAAAACACAGAATGGCCAACACAATATCAAAGGAAAAGAACAAAGAAGACAGACACTACCTGATTTGAAGACTCACTGTAAAGCTAACATAATCAGGAGAGTGTAATGTTCATGAAAGAACAGACAAATAGATCAATTGAACAGAAGAGAAAGCCTAGAAATAGACTCACATATATATTGTCAATGAACGTTTGACAAAGGAGAAAAGACAATACAACAAAACAAAGACAGTTTAGTTTTCTGCAAATGGTGCTGGAACAGTTAGACATCCACATGCAAAAATAAAATAAATAAAAGGAGAAAAAAGAAAGAAAAGAATCTATATAGAGACCTTACACCCTTCATAAAATTAACTCAAAATGGATCATTAACCTATGTCGATGTATGGCAAACCCAATAGAGTATTGTAAAGTTAAATTAAAAAATAAATAAATAAATAAAT